>QTSX02000850.1:0-227250 GCA_014839935.2 Entomophthora muscae | reverse complement strand
AGTCTGTGCCTTTTAAAACAATTTCACTTTAATATTTAAACATCATATAATTATATATTTTTACAAAAAAATATTCAATTTTATTTTGATATTTTACATTACCTAAAAACATACATCATTGAGTTATTATCATTTCAACCTTAAAACATGTAATGAGCTATTTTTTTCAAAATTAATTGTGTTATGCTACAGATTGAATAAAACATGTTCTGTAGATTTATACCTGTGAGAAAAATCTATGATTGTCAAATTATAGTATCAATTTTCAAACCACAATTGTGATTCAGTGTTTTTTAATCTAATGACTTTTTGGCATTTTATTTATTAAACTTAAACTGCATGATCTCATAGACACTTTACAAATTTTAAGTTGTAGCTGGATATTTCAAGTGGATAAAATGACTTGATTAAATCAGAAAAAAACCGTACAGATCCAACCAATTTGTTATTAAGCTTAATATGTTATTTAAATTGTAGGGTTAGCAAGTTCAACACCAAATTCATAAGTAAATTCAAAAATAAATTGTGGTATATGACTATGGATTGAATACATTTCAAGTAAAAATATTAAAATGTAAAAAATCAAGAAGCTTTAATATATGTAAGATCATTTTAAACTTTAATTTGATAACCATCTTGGACATAAAATCAAAGAAAATTTAAAATTGTCTAAAACGGTCTCGAGTAAAATATCACACTCAAAATCACATAAACATAAATGAAAACTTTATTCAATGATAAACCAAGGAAACAACCCCCAGGCATAAAATAAAAAAGTACAGAAATCTAAAACGAGACCCTGCAAAAGTCAAAACACCACGTAGGGTAAATAAATAAATAAAAACATCAAAGATCAAAGTGCAAAATTTTAATTTTTTGGAGGTTAAATCTGAAGTAAAAAAAATCATGTACTTTTTAATATAAAAATAACTAGTTTAAAACTTTTAATAGACTTGAGAAACCCGTATATGTTTTTTCTGTGACAAAGAAATAAGATAAATAGTAAAAAAGTGCTTAATTAGCTAATCTTTATTTTTTAAATTGATAAAAAATACACTAGAATCTATATAAAGCTTCATAACTAAATCATAGAATATAAAACTACGCAAACAACAACTTTTTAAAATATACATTTTTATAAAGCTTTATTTTATTATAATTTATATAAGTTTATTATAATACTTTAGCATAAGGAAAATAAAGATATTTTCTACAAGATACAGGTATATAATTTTAGTTATTTTAAATTGAATAGTGATATTATTTCAATGATAAAAATATCAAAAACCTTACCTTTAAAATGACATTAAGTAAACAAATTACTTGTTAAAGATATACTATACAATTTTGTACTTAAACAATTAATTCTATCCGCTTTAAAAGGTACAGTAGTTTTCAAACCTGTTGAGATAAAAAAAATCTCAGTCTAAAAACAAATACAACTCAGTCCAAAAATAAAATCAAATTGGATCAAAATTTATTGTAATTTAATATAAATTCCTTATTTTTTTGTTTTTATGCTGATTTGCATACATTTTAGACTGAGAATTTATGTTTATCTCAACAGGTTTGAAAACTAGTGTACATCCTTTAAAGCTATCATGAACCAGGCAATTAAATTTTATAAAAATGAGAACTTGGACACTTTTCATTTGAAGATGATGTGCTTCTATCAAAGCATAATATAGATAGTTTTAAATTGATATAAGAGATGCATTTTATTATACTTGGCATTATGTACATATTATTTTAATTCATTCCTGTCAGAATTTTAGAGTATTGACTAATAAACATATTCAACTAATTAACACAGGACAGCCATTAAGCGTCCTTAGGAATGGCTTTAATATAATAACACCGGCAACTTGGCTGCAAGATCAGTAGATCAATGACCAAATCATATCCTGGCATTAACAAATTCCATGCTCCTAATTAATGTATAAAATATGTAGATATTGTGCAACTAATTAGTGCATATCAACAACCACTTCAATATGAATCTCATAATAATTACTATTCTAAACTTTAATAATATTATAGAACAAGAGGGCCATCATATGAGCCATCATATATACACTTTTAGAAGAGTCCATCATGGACTTAGCTGCCAGGCTAAACAGTTTAAGATAAAATACTGTTATTTTATTGTATTAGAGTAGCTCTGATTAGATACATTATATTGTAACAACCACCTTCACTAACTAGTACCCAGTCAGGCTAGCTAGCCCTGAAACCTGGCCCAGGTAGACAACTATTTTGGTCAGGTCAAGGGATAGTTATACAGCGTCAGAAAGAATGGTGAGCTGTGAAAGTTGCCAAGCAAGCTTTCTTAACAAACCACCCCCCCAAGGTTGGGCCCCCTACCACAACACCCTAAAGCTACTTCAGTCTCTTCTTAGTGTTGTGAGCTAACTCAGATAAACACGGGCAGCCATGCCAACCTCAATAGCAGTTGTTCTTTAAAGAGATTGAAATAAATTCTTTCCCTATTTGATTCTCATTAATCATAGAACAAAATATCATACTGTTGCCATAAATGATTTATTTGAAGGTAAAATATAGTGACAACAGCTTATAAACCTATATTCAGAAGTAGAAAAAAACATATCAAATTCTTTGTGCCTTGAGCCCTGTCAGACTTGCTACTTTTGATGACAACAAATATTCTGGGCTACAGGTTATGCCAAAGTCACAAGTTATCTGTACTTTTCTAATGTTAGAAGACTTAGAAGTGTATCTGGTAGATGAAAAAATACCAAGGTCTGAAGATTTATGATAAATACATACAGCAAAAGAAGATAAAAGAAAAGATAAGATAAGTGTGTAGGAGAGAAGAGAAAATAAGGGGGGAAGGAAAGGAAGGAAAAATATTTCACCTGGTATCAGACATTATATGATACACTCTTCTGAAAATGCAGAATTTTTAAAAAAATTGGCCCCTGGATATTCTGGGGACCAAAAAAAACTCTTTTTGAAAAAAAGAACATGTGAAAAGGGATAACTACAAAAGGAAAATGTGTTTACTACACTTTTATTTGAGCACTTAATTTTTCTCTCTATTCAAAAGAGTAATTAATATCTATTTTAATAGCAACTTCAAATTAAGATTTATTTTAAATCATATGGATTTTACACTTAAAATCTAGTTTATCATTTTAGCTACTAATAAAAACATTTAAAAAAGACAATTTTTCTGGGATTTTTTTTTGGAAAAGTGAAGCTATCAAAAATCTATTTATTTGAAGAATTTAATCTCTGCACTTCAATTTTAGGCATTTGCCTTGATTATGTGTTTGTATTTGATTGGAAGATTTTCTTTTCAGCTTCATCTACAACTGGATAAAAAATCAGGTAATCAAATGCAAACACCTAATTAATAGAAAATGCACAATTGGCACAACAAGGAAAACAGAAAACTAATGACAATTAAATTTTAATTGATACTTTTCTTTATTACTTTAATTTATTAAAATCATCTATAACCTTATACCAATAATGACAATACCTAAATATATAGGTTTTAAATAAAACATCAAGCATTTAAAGTTACAATAACTGGTAATAAGACAATTTGTGTGTATAATATAAATTGAAAGTATTAACTTTAATAATAATGCTATTAATGATGAATATTGTTTTTTTGATAATATATAAATTATTTTTATTAAAATATTAAGTATATAAAATTCAGTGAATAGTATACATCCAATTTTTAGTTTTGCTAAAGCGGATCTGGGAGATTTTTCAAGAACATCAGTGATTCTTAAAAATAATCAGTGTGTATTCACACTATATCATTTGACTTATGCTTTGAGATGATCATTATAAGTTGGTTTCAAATTTACTTCATTTATTATTTAAATTTTTGGATTTGGATTTGACAATCCCTTTATTTCTATTTGTTGATTAGCTCAGGCTGTCTTTAGCTCAGAGTCAGAGAAAATTTATTTGTACATTAGAATTCACATTTCTGATTAATGTCAGGACTGAGAATTTAAGTCTCAACTGATATTTCCTATTTTGTTGATATTTATGCCAAGACTTCTATTTGTTTGTTTGTTTCTCCTTTACCATATTTGGTCACCTATATTTCCTCAAATACTGGACCATTTCAGCCCAAACTGGTGTCAGCCAAAAGCCCTCAAACCAGCTTTCAGAATCTTACTCCTGACAATATACTTCTGATTCAAAATTATGAGTTAATATCGCTTAAACATAATTCTCCTATCATCTCCTTTTCATAGAATTGGGTATAAAAACCCTCACAGTTCTATTATTCCAAGCAATTCAATCTCCTCCTGTTTAGGCTCATCAATAAAACTATTGTCTCAATCCTAGCTGTATCTCTCGTATCCTTGTGAAATAGTAATTTGTTGGTGATGGTTGAGCACAGGCTTTGTTACAACTGCAGCTGTTGTTGAAAAAGTCTGAAGTCTTACATAAGATTGAATTCAAACCTTAACTTAGGGACTCCTTGCCTTCAGAGTTAGACTTGGTTGATGACTTTGTGGTATCCACTTCCTGACTCCCATCTGAACGTGACTTCTTCTGGAATTTTGGGATTCTCTGTTTGCAAAGATATTTAAGAGTAGTCTTGCAGTCCTTCCTTGTGACTTCTTGGATGTCTTGTCTGTCTGTCTTTTTAAATGCCCTTCTATCATAGGATTTAGACGGGGTAATGTCAGGACTGAGAATTTAAGTCTCAACTGATATTTTTTATTTTATTGATATTTATGCCAAGACTTCTATTTGTTTGTTTGTTTCTCCTTTACCATCTTTGGTCACATATATTTCCGCAAATACTGAACCATTTCAGCTAAACTGATGTCAGCCAAAAGCCCTCAATTCCAGCTTTCAGAATCTTACTCCTGACAATATACTTCTGATTCAAAATTATGAGTTAATCTCGCTTAAACATAATTCTCCTATCATCTCCTTTTCATAGAATTGGGAATAAAAACCCTCACAGTTCTATTATTCCAAGCAACTCAATCTCCTCCTGTTTAGGCTCATCAATAAAACTATTGTCTCAATCCTAGCTGTATCTCTTGTATCCTTGGGAAATAGTAGTTTGTCGGTGATGGTTGAGCACAGGCTTTGTTACAACTGCAGCTGTTGTTGAAAAAGTCTGAAGTCTTACAATTAATGTATCCCTCATTTGTTTGATGAGCTTTGTCTTATACCTGAGAAAAATATTTATATTAGGGATTTATAATCTGCAAATTTAAATAAACCAACAAATTATAATTAAATGATTGATTTTGTTAAATATTATACAATAGTTTTTGAACCTGTTGAGATAAACATATATTATTCAGTTTAGAACGCATGAACTCAGTCACAAAACGTATTTCAACTTGATAGATCTAAATAGAAGATAATTTCACAGAAAATAAGTGCTATTTGGCAAAAATGTCAAGTCATATGATGACTTATTAAAACTGGGGACAAATGCTTAACAACTCAACAACAGGTGTATCAAACACTAGAACACATGAGTTTCAGTCACATAACACATCTACTATGTTTACTACTGTAGATTCAGAACCTAAAGATAAAATGCAGGATTATCAAATTCTTTTTTGTGAACTCACCAACTTAAAGAAACAATTTCATCCTTTTATATAAAAATATAAGTTGTTCTGGGATGAAAATGAATTTATTAAGTTGGTGAGTTCACGCAAAAGAATTTGACAATCTTGCATTTTATCTTTAGGTTCTGAATTTACAGTATTTTTTTGACACATGAAACTTAGTCACAAAAGTTACAAACTCATTCCAACAACAAGCCCCAATAGCAACTGAAACAGACAATGTAAATATCAAATACCAAAACACATGAATGAATCTATAATACTGTTACCAACTTGTCCTAATTAAGAATGCAATCTAGAATAAAAAAAGGAAATAAATATTATGAGTTTCTGTTTTGGGATTAGAATCAATAAAAATATCAAATTTATCCAAACTCATGATCAACAGTTCACATTTATGACCAAAAATAATTAATATAGAAATCTAAAAATCTAATTTGAAATAAGCAGCAGTGACTAAAAGGTTTCATGCTACTATATATGGAGAGATAAAAATTAAAATAAATAAATTATATAGATAAATTGTTTTTGTTTTGTTTTATTTTTATACCAAAATGGATGCATCCCAACAACAAAGCCAATCATAATGAGTGTATGTGTGGTGTCTTTGTGATTGGCTTAGACCAAACATGCCTCAGTTATTGCATCCAGTTTAACTTAATGAAATAAGCCTATTGAAAATAGGAATGTCTTTGTTTGTGAATTGGCACGCCAACTTGCAAACAAAGACATCTCTTATTTTCAATAGACTTATTTCATTAAGTGTTACTGTCAGGATTTCTGGATATTGACTAATTAACGGTTTCAACAAAATAACGCAGGCCAGAAGTTAATTGCTCTTAGGAAGGGTTTCAACAAAATAATGCGGGCCGCGGGTTGTGGGATCAGAGATCAAATCATATCCTGGCATCAACATACTCGTACATTACAATTAATTAATAGTATATGCAATTACTGCTCATTAATTAATCCACCTTGAACCACCACCTTAAACATGTTTCCCATAATAATTACTATTCTAAAACTTAAATGAATCCTAGAACAAGAGGGCTGTCATATGAACCGTCATCTGCATTACATCTAAAAGAGTCTAACATGGACTGGGCTGTCAGGCCAACCACTCTAAGATAAAAGACTTTGAGCCTATTGTATTAGAGTAGCTCTGATTAAGTGAAACAATTATCTCCGTGAACTAGTAGCCATCACTGGCTAGCTAGCCCTGGAAGTGGCCCAGGTAGACAGAAAGGATACCAATCTGTGGAAGATGTCAATTTAGCCTTCTGTTAAAACCACCCCAAAAAGGCCGGGCCTCCTGCTGTGTTGCCCTAATGCTACTTCAGTCTCTTTTAGCATTGTGAGCTAACTCAGATAAAACGCGGGCAGGCGGGCCGCCTTAAAGCCAGTCTACTAGAATAAAAGACTGATGATTCCTTATTGACTTGATGATTGATCCAAGTCCTACTTCCTTAATGTGATCCTCTCTTAAGTTCTATTAGTGGAGAGCAAAAGATGATACTGTTGTCATACAGTATAATTATTTATAGTAAAATATAGAGATAACTATGAACCTATATCCAGAAGTAGGAAGAACTGTCCCAAATCCTTCGGGCCTTGGGCCCTGTCAGACTTGCTACTTCTGATGACAACAAAATATTCTGGGCCAAAGGTTACCCAAAGTCGCAGGTTCTCTGTACTTTCCTAATGTTAGAAGACTTAGAAGATTATCAGGCGGATGATAAAATACCACAGCCGCAAATTTCTGACAGTTACTTTCACTCAAAAACTCATACTAATAAAAAGCAATAAAAATTCTATTAAAACAGAAAAGCAAAAAATTATTTCCAAAAATTAAATCTATTTAAGTGTGTGCTCCTTTCTGAGCCAGTCTCTTTGACAAATAAGGCCTGTGCTCCACATTGCCACAGTGGCATTTGGCAAGGTGGACCAGGTCAGGCCCCAAACTACAAAGACCATAACTGACAGGAACCAGTTATGGGCGGGAGACAGCCGCCAACTCTGGCAACTATTGCATAAGGTCAGAAGAATAGCAAATGAGAGTAAAATAATATTAGAAAAGCTTAGCTGAAACATTTTCTCAAACAACAAGAGAAAAATTTGCATGAAAATTTATTTTTTGAAATTTAAAATCAAATCAAAATGTTGATTTTTATGCCAAACTGAGGTGTTTTGCCATTTTTTACTCTTTTATTATAGTTTTTTTAGGAAACCAAGATAAATCTAAGTGAGCTATCATGGTAGATATTTAGGAAATTTTTTAAAAAGTCCATAATGAATATAGAATGAGAGAGATGATTGGATAAAGAACATAAAAGAGAAAATCTGTTATCCAATAGAGGTTTTTGGAATCCAACTTTGTCAGTTGGATTTGTTACAGTCTCTCAGACATAAATGTCAAAATTTAGATGTACATACATTGAAAATAATGCTTTAGTTCCCTGAATAGATTTTGGTGGATTCACTCCTGAAATCCACTATTTCCAATTTCAGTCCCAAAAATAATCAATTTTTTCAAAAAAAAAAATGAGTCATTTTGTGCTTGAGTTCATCACTTTTGTGACTGAACCTCATGTATTCTCTGTTTGTGTAATATTTGCCACACACTCATAATCAAATTTGATGTAGAATGCTTCAGCAAGTGACTGTATTGTGTGTGTTATGAATTTGAGTTCCATGTGTTTGCTATCTCATTTTCAGAATTCAGTATTTGACTTTTTTGTTTTGTGATTGACTAATTTTTGTTTTACAGCCTAGATAAATGGAAGCTTTATTGAGTAAATTGACCTTTAACTGGTTCCAGTTGACATTTGTTTTGTGACTGAGATCATGCGTTCTAAACTGAATACTATACATTTATCTCAACAGGTTTGAAAACTACTGTACTATTAACTCAGCTGAGTTGCTCACATTTTTATTTGAAATTTGGTTGTAGGATTTGACAATCCCACAATTTCCCCCACGGATTTTTAAATCTAATATATTGGAAAATGGCCCAATTTCTAAAATAACATCCCATATGTTCTTATATTGTCAAACAACTATCTATTAAATACTTATCAAAACAGCCATGTAACTTGATTATAAATGTGAGACTGGAAAGGGTAAAAATCAAGTAATATATAATGATTAGTAAAATTAATTTAAAAACTGATTAATGCGGATTCTCCTTAATAGCACGGCACCATCATACAACAAAATTAAGCATATCCAAGGATTGATTTTGCTTAAAACCACTCATTGGATGGGCTCAAACTCAGCTGGTTTTTTATCGATGATACTTGACTTTTAAAAACCATTCCGCTAATTCTAGGGGCTGTGGGTTTGATCTGGCGTTCAACTGAAACCATACTGACTCGATCCAAATCGGCTTATCAAACCGATAAAGATTGATTAGAACCTTAGATCCCACCAGAATAAATTAGAATTGAGGCAATTTAAAATTGAATAATTTTTTTCAATCATTGATGAAATTAGTATAGGATCAAATTCTTTGTATAAAGTTGACTTTAAGCTTTTCACCTACCAACTATACCAAGTAACGTCAAGCTTAGGAAAAGATAAGTATACATTTGATAGCAAATACCTTGTTTGCTAAGAGTAAGCTTTTTGAGAATTAATATAAGAATATTAATGATATTACCACGTAAACTCTATTCTTGAAAATATTTTTGAAAATCCTATCAAAAATGGGCGCGATTTAAAACCCAAGTATCATTTTATTATTATTTTCTGTGGGGATTCACCAGATATCTTATTGTGTAAATCATGTTGTGAAACTTGTAAACGCAATTTATTTATACCAGCTCAAGTGGAGTTAATGGGTACTCTATTAATATCCAAAAGTCAATTTTGGATGAGCTTGATAAGTGAATGGATTGATGTGTACTAGATAAGATAAGCGCTTTATATAAATAAGCAAGCCGCATGGCTTTTGAATCCGCTATGAGTGCTATTAAGATTTTTTCGATTGGATTGAACGCACTTTCTACGATCGGTGCTCTCCTTGTCATTACAATATTCTTTTTATTAAGTAATTCGTTTATCTGATTTTTACTAATTTAAAGGGAAATGTAATAGAGCTGTCGTTGAACGAGTAAGCATACGGCTTCAGCTAGGAATTGCTTTCCTTGATATTTTTACACATCTCATGGAAATCTTTTCTTCTACTGAAGACGGCTTTATGTGTGTCAGTATCGGATTTTTTACTATGCTTTTTAAGCATATGTACTTAGGGATGAACATCTCTATTGCTCTTAATCTTAATCTAGCTATTCTGTGGAACTTAAAGCCAAATAGGAAATGGGAAATTTTATACTGGATCTTTTCACTAACACTTCCTTTCATTTTTAATGTACCTGTTCTTGGTAAGATGGTTTAATGTTTAAGCTAACAAGGAAGCAGTAGGAATATATGGAAGAAATTCAGCAGGGAAGTGTTTTTTTAAGGATGAGCCCCAAGCTAGTAGTGGTCTTCAAATGGTGTACAATGCTATATTTTCATCCCTGGCAATTAGCTACTGCTTTTTTATCTCGTTGATTGTCATCTACAGAGTTACAAAGAGTAAATCTGGTCATTCTACTGGCGGCTTGAAAGTTACAGGGGATCTACACACCAAAACATGTTCACTGTTGAGCTTACAAAGTCTGATCTGTAGAACCTGTTTGTATCCAACATCTTGCTTTCTGGCATACCTTGGCTCAAACATTGTCATAACCTATTTCTTCTTCTTCAAGGAGTATCCTACTTTTCTCCTTTACTGGGGAAGATTTGGTGTATTTTCAAGAGGGCTGTTACACCTGATTGCCTTTCTTGCTGATCCAATGATTTTAAAGGCCCTTCCAGATATATTTAAAGATGACCATGGGGATTGTTGGGATCTAAACTCAGAAAATCCTCAAGTCTCCTATTTAAATGTCTCGTCAAGCTGTGAATTCTCTTATGAAAATCTGATCAATTCATCTTTTACTGGGGACTCATTGATATTTGATAATAATGTTAAAATGTTTAAGCAATTTGTTTAAAACTTTTGAAAATAAAAGCTGAATATAAAATTTTAAGTATTAAATACATTTCTACCCCTACAAAAGCTTTTTAAAAAGCTTTGCTGATTTTCAGGCAAATTAAATATATAGTATAAATTAGAAGCATATGTCACATGTTTCCTAAAGTTAGTTTGCTTGTAAATATGATGGCTATTATTTTATCTACACAATATATAATAGAATTAACATTGTCAAAATAACAGGGTCAACCCCAGTAAGGTTCCAACTAAACAGGTTTGTGACCCACAACCTGACTTCCAAGTGATCCAAAGCCAAACACAGAAGTTTAATTAAATTTCCAAATCCAGCAACATGATCAAATGGTGATCCCTGTACAGTGGAGAGCTCTGTTTAGCACTTGACTCATTACAAGGATCAAGCCACCCCCTAACCATCCAACTAAGTGATCTTCATAATCATGTTCCTACTATCCAATTCACAACAACTATATCACTTCTATAACCCAATTAAGAATATTATCTAGTATCCAATTATTTTTCCCTTTTAACTCTGCTAAAACAGCACAGTTACAACAACATGTATTATTATATCATTTTCCTAAAAAAATTGATGCAGCTTTCAAAAATAGGTTTGCATAATTTTTTTTGTAATTGTGCTATATGCTGCAGTCACCAAAAAAGAAAAGAAGAAAAATTGATTCAGATATAAGATTTATTGAGAGAGAATAAAGAATTTTATACCCTACAATAAGCCACCAGGGGATGGCTTGTGAAAAGGGGTTTCCTAAGGTTGTTCTTTGATAGCATGTGACTGATATTATTTGAGCAATATATGTATAACCAGATGTGATAATCAATGAGGTTACAGCTGGATGTCATATACAAGTAGTTGCCTAAATAAGAAAACATATTTTATTAAGTCTGGTCTCAGATAGCTATCCAATCTTTTAAGATTTTGGATTATTGCAAGACCTTTCCCTATGGTCTTCTGGGTGGTTCTGGTCCTCAGAATGTTAAAAAGTAGGGTTTCTGTGGCCCTGGTGCTGTTTTGTTTAAGCTGTTGAGAAGAGGCTGGTATGATTCTTCTACATTATGAAATTCTGGCTTTGCAAAGTTTTAGTTGGTTGTGATGCATTACCTTATCCTTACAACTTTTCCCAAGTCCCTAAACCAAGTAAGTGTGGTTATAATAGATCTTTAAATGATTATGTTTCAACTAAATTAATAATTGTTCAAGATTTAGATTGGAAAAGACAACAGTCCAAATAAAAAAGACAAAAATATATAATAAGATACAGTAGTTTTAAAAGCTATGGCAACAAGCAAAATGAACTCAGATTAAAACAAAATCATTTCAGATTTAAACGAAATCCAACTGGCAGGTTAAAATATACACTCTGTTAACAGGGATTTTTGGCGTTAATAGGCAAAATGGGTCAACACAGCAAAGAAGGACTCACACACAAAACAAAACCATTCAAAATGCAATCCAAAATACATGGATTCACAAACAAAATGGTGTGAGTTGGCTTTCAGTGTACATATGTTTACTATGTGAATTGGTGACAAAATACACGCACACATGGTGCATCAAAACTCAATCCAAAAACGAAACACAATAGCAACTCACTATGTAAACAAAATAACTCACACAGTTTGTGTAATGGATTGTAATCAAGAATAATAACAAGGCATCTAAAATTTGACACAAGATCTGAAACATAAAATTTAAAAATATTGTGTTGGGTGCTTATATTTGGCATAAAATCCAGGAGAATGGGTGGAAATTATTTTGGGTATTCTAAAATGGGCGTTGTAAACCAGAAATAACTAATTAATAAATAAAAATCTATAATTGGGATATTGGGTGGGAAAACCTCTAATTAAATATCCATATTCAGATAAAAGCAAAAATTAAAATTAGGGGTAACTTAATTAAAATTTATTTAGTATTTTATTAAGTTTTAAAATGAAAGGAACACAACACCAGAGTACCAATGCACCCGTTGTGCGCTGCGGTTGCAGTTGCCCCCGCGGGTCAAAGAATAGACTCAGTACAACACAAGTGCCTACTCAGGAGGAAGGCGGAAGAGGAGAGTTCCATAGTGATGCTGCACTGACACAGCCAGTTCAAGGATGTTGTGAATAACGGCATTCATCATGTTTTGATTTTGCCTTTGTTGGGCCATTTTGAAGAAGAATCTCTTACTTTTGCTTTCAACTCTTGAAATGAACTGGCTTCTGCTTCAGGAAATATGATTGTTCAGTTTCCTGACTCTGCGCAACTCACTTGCCCCACTCATGCTTGTGGCAAATGATCCTACCGTCCTGGTAGTGTTTTGTGGTACTCCTAACCACTATATATTCCATTTCATATTCACCAATAAAAATTAAGTTCTATTCACATTTTTGTCTTTGTGTCTTCTGTACTTCCGCGCCTCTCTCTAGCCACGCCTAGTAGAGATTATTCACCCAGGGCCACAAGGTAAACACTATTGTCTTCCCTGTCATCTAACCAAGACTTAGTACAAATCCAATCCTAAGGTTAGGATTCCCTGTTGTGTGTCTGTGCCGCGCCTCAGAACACAACAAAAATGGTGCTCACTACAGGGGCTTTAAGCCCCTTGGTTATCCCTTTTGCATCTACGTTTGCAGGTCCCTTGCCTCCGCCTATTTGGTAATCAACCTCACCTGAAATTACCAGCCCTCCTATTGAGGAAAAAATCACCAACCCGCCTATTGTCCCTACTGTACTGAACCTTGGGAATGGTCCCTGCTTAGTTGCTTACCCTATGGGTACCCCTGACTTGGAACAAGTCATGGCGGTAGCCCTTTGGATAGCTCAGGACGAGGCCATTCCTTGCCTTCAGTTTCAGTTTAGCTGTGCCAAATACTATGAGTTAATTGTGGCCCCTCAGTTTCCATAACATCTCATCTCAGCAGCTGGCTCTGCTGATCATCTGCTGTCATCCTTTGTACAGCCCGCCTTGGCCCACCACCAGATGGTGTTGGGACTCCACGTTAAAGAAATCTTGTCTCTACAAGCAGCTGTTACCAATCATTGGGACCAGTTTGCTGCCTATCAACAATGAATTCATTCCCTGTTCTCCCTGATATCTGACAATCAGCGTGATTTGGTCACCTCTCAAACACATTTAGTCAATTTCATTGAGCAAATGCGCCAGTCCATCCCTGAGTACGTTAGGGAGCGACTACATGAGTTTCACCAGTTAGAACAACCCTGGCAAACTAAAGTAGACTTCACCCTAAACTCTTATCTCTCCAATTTTGAGCGCCTAGTGTAACAGCTCAATGCATTCAGTGTCTATTCCTTTGAGCAATTGCAACAGGTAGCTGACCTGGCAGCCCAAGGTCTAAATGAGCTCAGTGCGGAATTTGATCAAGAGAGAGCTACCACTGCCGCAGCTATTACCAAACTTCAGAGTCAGGTGAATGAGCTGTCCACTCCCAAACCTGATGTTCCGCCTTCTCCTCCTGCTGATGATCTGATGGACAGAGAGCAGAAAATCTGGGAAGCCATCCGGGAATTACATGCTTCCACTTGTAGCCAAGGACGTCCTACTGAAATGCCTCAACCTGATCCCCAGGTTCTTGCGCTGACTTCTCAGGTTGCTGAACTACAGCAAGAAGCTGCTGCTTTATGTGAGGTAGTAACAGCCGCGGCTAGTCCACTTGGGGTTAATGAGGAAGATGGCTGTTGTCCTGGTTTGGCGGGGCTTTTCAAATCCACTGTTCCAGAGAGTTGATTGCCCTAGCTAATGAGGTGGACCATTTGAAACAAGACCAGACTGAGTTGGACAGGGACGTACAAGAGATGAGTGAGTTGATTGATTTGGTAAACAACAGATTTGCCCCTTGCCTATCAGTGGGGCCATCCCTTACTTCACAACTGGCTGAGCTCTCCACAGTTGTCACTAACCAAGGACAACGCCTAGATGTCATTAAACAACAGACTGCTCTAGCCAACACTAAGGGTGCCAGAACCACCAAGACTCTGACGACCCTTGAGGAAAGTGTTTGACAACTGTGGGCTAGACAACCCCCTCCAAATCTGAAGCTGAGTTTTCCCCGTGCATAAATGTACTCAATAGCAACAATGGTGGTCTAACTCCCAAGGCACACTTCAAGCCTACGTTTAAGCAAGTCTTTGATCCTAAAACCTCAACTATCACAGCCTTTTTAACTATTTACGAGACTGCTATGAGATGAGCATCAGATGAAGTTAAGAAAGAACATATTCTGACTTGCCTACACCCAACCTGTCAAGAGGTAGTTGTACCCAAGCTGCCCTTCATCAAGACCTGGGAGGACATGAAACAGCTCCTGATTGACAAGTTTGGTGATGATCTTAGCCTGGAGGTGAAAAAGAATGCTTTCATGCACATATCCTTCAAGCCCAAGGAGACATTAGCTGAATTTGCCAACAGATGTTACATGGAGGGACAACAGTTAATAACAAGCAGACAATTGACAGTGCATGAAGCATATATGGCCTGCATCCAGGCCCTCAAGGTGAATCAACTCCTATGCCTCCATTTCAAGGCCCATAAGGCTATGCTGTCCTCCATGAAAAGTCTAAAGACACTTCTCCAAGATATGCATCTTACCTATTCTGGGGCAGTTGTTTGGGAAAGTCGTGCCGCTTCCAACTCTGGCTCCTCTTCTCGCGGCCCTCATATCCTCACTATGAACTCACAAAATCCTCCTTGACGTCAAGGTTGCCACAACTGTGGTCAGATAGGCCACCACTCTTGCATCCGCACCAATCCGCAGGTTGAAGGAGCTGATACCAAGGATCAGTCAGGAAAAGAACAGTCAACCTAGAGGTGGAGACGCTCTTGGTTGAGAATTCTCCCCAGTCTTCTCGTACACCCTTGCCTGCCACTGACTCTGAGCCTGTTGATGATGAAGCTCCTTATATCCTCCTCCTGTTCCATGACATTTCTGAAAATTCTGATGTGGATGAATCTGATGTTAAAGATCATGATGCATACAGGTATTCTGTTCTTGCCATCCCTGAGACTATTGCTGTTTCCTACAAGCTACAATCTTGGAATACTACAACTACCACCAAGCCCTCAAATGAGGCCAAAGCAGTTGTATCCTGCCCCTATCTTACTCAGGCAAAACGGTCCCCTGTATTAGTGGAATCATCAGAGGAAGCTGCTGAAGTTGCAGATGCCGTTTTCAAGAATGTATCTGTCTCACCCCCCCTCCAAACTGTATATAAGGAGTTTCCGGGACTACAATGCATGATTGAGAAATGGGACAAGGAACTAGCTGAGGCACAGGATATCTTGGCTGTTCTGCCACCCTTTGGACGCACCACCACCCAAGTAGAGATATCTATCCAAAAGGTCAAGATCAAAGCCGTCCTGGATACTGGTTCTCCTGTCAACATTGTTTCTTCTAAATTGGTGAAGAAACTTAAGCTGGCCCCTGATCTCAACTACCATCAATCATATGGCACCACTGGTCTCTCCATGACTCACGCCATTGGTGCATACTCTGCCTTACCAATGCAATTTGGTAAACTCCTGTTGGCTGCACTGGCGGTTGTTCTAGAAAATGAGAGCTATGACCTTTTGGTTGGTACTCAGTCCCTTCAGGAGTATAATGGGATAATCAACCTAAAGGATGATTATCTTTCTATCCTAGGGTACAAAGTCCCTCTGATCTTTGAAGAGCCAATCAAAGTTCCTGGTAAACATTTGAAGACATGTACTCTGGAGTACCCCACTGGAGTTTTCACCCTAAAATACCAAACCCATTCCACCAACATGAAGTGTCCTCCCATGGCTTGTCCTGCAACTGAGGGAATTCCTCTCATGGCCACATCTGCTATCACCATTCCCCCAGGCTCTCAGGCTATCATAGACTCCCAGATATCATATGAACTACCTGAATGAACTTTCTTAGAGCTGTACTCCCCTCCTTTGCTGGGGCATAACAAGCCTTATCTTTGTTCTGGAATTCTGGACATTTCCCACAAGGCTTCTGTTCAATTACTAGTTGCCAACCTTACTGCGCTTCCTATGACTGTATCCAGAGGACAGGTAGTTGGTTACAGAAAGTTTTTAAATGCTCCTGACGTCTTATCTCTTCACCCTTTTGAAACGTTTCAAGACTTTAACCTACCCAAAGATAAACCTCAAGTCCTATCTCTGTTCACTGCCCAAGTCTTCCCTCAGTTGTCCCCAGTTCAGCAGAAAGAGGTGCTTGATTTACTAGACCATTTCTCAGACATCTTTGCTAAAGATAGTATTGATTATGGGCTAGCCAAAGGTGTGATTCATCAGATTGACACAGGAGATGCTCCCCCCTTTTGTGCCAAGCCATACCGCCGCAGCTGAGTAGAAGATGTGCAGGTTTCTAAGGAGCTCAAACAACTACTGGATGCTGGACTGCTAGCTCCCTCTCAAAGTCCCTAGGCTTCCCCCCTGCTCATCTTAAAGAAAAAGGATGGTGGACACCAGATTGTATGGACTATTGAAGGTTGAATTCTATAACCAAGAAAGATTTCTATCCCTTACCGCGCATTGATGACGCCCTTTGACACCTTGGAGGTTCTAAGTTTTTCTCTGCCATGGATTTGGCGTCTGGCTACTGGCAAGTTGACCTCTCTCCTGAAGACCATCAGAAGGCTGCACTCATCACATCAGAAGAATTGTTTGAGCTTACTGCATGCCGCAAGGGCTCTGTAATGCCCCGGCAACTTTCCAGAGGGCCATGGATTCCATCCTACGTGATTTGAAGTTGTCATGTGTCTTGTCTACCTAGATGATATAACAGTCTTCAGCGCAACTTTCAAAGATTACCTAGCCCATCTTAAAGAGGTGCTCTTAAAGATCCAAGAAGCTGGCCTCAAGTTAAAGCCCTCTAAGTGTGCTTTCTTCAAAGAGCACCTTTTAT
This sequence comes from Entomophthora muscae, assembly GCA_014839935.2. Lineage (NCBI taxonomy): Eukaryota > Fungi > Entomophthoromycota > Entomophthoromycetes > Entomophthorales > Entomophthoraceae > Entomophthora > Entomophthora muscae. Next base: position 209,703 of record QTSX02000850.1, on the reverse strand, counting down.
TCCTGGGCCATGAAGTAACCAAACGGGAATTTGTCCAATGACCAAGAAGGTTGAAGCCATCAATAAAATGCTTCTGCCCACCAACCTACGAGAAGTACAAGTCTTTCTGGGCATGATGGGTTACTATAGGCAATTCATTCCTGATTTTGCTGATACTAGCAAACCCCTGGTCCAACTATTGCATAATGTCACTTTCAAATGGACCGCTAGCCAACAGCAAGCCTTTTAGACTCTAAAGCAGAAACTCAAAGAAGCACCCATTTTAGTGTATCCCGATTACAATAAGGAATTCATCTTGTACACTGATGCTAGTGACCTTGCTATTGGGGCTATCTTGGCTCAGCTCAACAATGACGGTGTGGACCACCCTGTAGCCTATATTTCCTGTGTGCTGAATAAGCATGAAAATAATTAAAGCGTTACAGAGAAGGAGTGTCTTGCTGTACTGCATGCAGCCAAACAATTCCGCCACTACGTATATGATACCCATTTCACTGTTGTCACTGACCACGCTTTTCCCAAATGGTTACAACAACTTAAGGAGCCTGAAGGACGCTTAGCCAGATGGGCTCTCCGCCTGCAAGGTTATGATTTCACTGTGCTTCATTGCCCCAGGATTCAACATCAGAACGCTGATGGGTTGTCCCAAATGCCCATCCTTGCCCTACATCCTGCTGAGGCAGACCACCTGTACGAGCTAATTGGCTACCCTTCTTCCTGGGAAAGTGAGACAGAAGAGGTTTGACTTGCCTTGTCCAAATTGTCTATAGATACCCTCATACGCGACAACCAACTCTTCAAGAAGGTGCGGGGTCAATACCTGCCATACGTGCGCCCCAGTCTTTGCCTCTCCTTAGTGTCACAAGCTCATAAAGAAACTGGCCACGGAGGCATTGCCAAGACCTTTGACTGGCTTCAGAAGAATAACTTCTGGGAGAATCTTTGCCTGTTGATCCCAGATGTCATAGCTAGTTGCCATGACTGCCAACTTCAGAGGCCCTGAGCTGCCTCTCACAAGTTTGAATTGGTCCCCTTCAACATGCCTTTCACACTGTCAGCATTGATGCTGTAGGTCCTCTCCCCTGCTCATGCTCTGGATGCTGCTTTATCCTGATTGCCGTTGACCACTTCAGCAAGTGGGTAGAAGCTTGCCCTACTAAAGATATCACTGCTATGACTACCGCTGCCTTCCTGCTGCAGGATGTTTTCTACCGCCATGGCTGTCCTCAAGTGCTTTTATCAGACAACAGGACCAACTTCAATACCAAACTTGTGACCTCTGTTGTTGAAGCTCTAGGAACTCACCAGTCTTTCTCTGCCCCCTATAATCCTTCCACTAATGGAGCAGTTGAGAGTGCCAACTTGACACTGGTTTCTATCATGAGGAAACTCACCTACTCTGACGCTGCCAATTGGGATCTATACTTACCTGCTGCACTCTTTGCCTACCATCTGAGCAAGCATTGGGTCACAGGATACTCCCCCTTTGCCATGTTGTATGGGCGTGAAGCCACCACTCTGTTGCTCTTGTGGGTTCCCCTACTCTCCTCTGATAAGGCCATGAACCCTGAAAACCACATCAAAGACTTAGTCAACCGCATCTTTGATATACAGGCCACTGCCTACACTTCTGCCTATAAGACTAAGACACTTGAGCTCTCTCCTGACAATGCTGGGCGCTCCCCCTTGCCTGAGTTTGCTGTTGGTGGCCATGTCCTATACTATCAACACTGTGTGGGTGGGCGCGCACACAAAATAGACTCTCTGTGGATTGGTCCTTTAGAGGTGACTTTCAAGCGAGGATCTGAGTACACTGTAAAGCTCCTCTCCAGTGGTCGCCCATTTGCTTGCGTACACACCAAGTTCCTCTGCAAGTATTACCCCTCAAAGGCCAATCTAGAGGGGGGCAATGTCGTGAATAACAGCATTCACCATGTTTTGATTTTGCCTTTGTTGGGCCATTTTGAAGAAGAATCTCTTACTTTTGCTTTCAACTCTTGAAATGAACTGGCTTCTGCTTCAGGAAATATGATTGTTCAGTTTCCTGACTCTGCGCAACTCACTTGCCCCACTCATGCTTGTGGCAAATGATCCTACCGTCCTGGTAGTGTTTTGTGGTATTCCTAACCACTATATATTCCATTTCATATTCACCAATAAAAATTAAGTTCTATTCACATTTTTGTCTTTGTGTCTTCTGTACTTCTGCGCCTCTCTCTAGCCACACCTAGTAGAGATTATTCATCCAGGGCCGCAAGGTAAACACAATTGCCTTCCCTGTCATCTAACCGAGACTTAGTACAAATCCAATCCTAAGGTTAGGATTCCCTGTTGTGTGTCTGTGCTGCGCCTCAGAACAAAACAAAGGAGCAAAAGCTGCTAGGGTGCGGAGCATAAACCCTTGGGTCCCAAAGCTGACCCAGAAGCCAACCAAGGTCACCACTACCAAAATGGTTAGAAACAAGGAGGTAGAACTTACCTCATATGTGTTTGACGCTGTGTACCGGCAAGAGTTGGTCCCGTCAGCCATGTTGGAGAAGGTGGAGCCTGTACTTGATACTAGCTATGAGCCATACATAAGCAATGGCAATCAGGAGGACAATGAGGAGCCCAAGTTCTTTCAAACTGACAAGAGAAACTGGTGCGCAAGAAAGTTGCAGCCTTCTACAACAAGGTGTCTATGCCCTGTGCCTTGCCCATAGCCAATAAGTCAATCCCCACTGCTAAAAAGCCCGCTCAGAAGTGCATCCCTGACATCAAACACATCATCCTGCTTAATCTAATGCATGAATCAGGCAATTACAAGGCAGCCACAGCCATTGTTGGGGTGGATCCCAAGTACGCCTCAAAGATCTTCAACAAGTTCCTCAACACAGGTTGAGTCCTTGCTGCAGAGAAATCCTTGCGTGTGTTGACCATGCTCACAAAGGAGCACAAATGGGCAATCCACCAGTGGATAACCTGAGATTGCCATCTTGAGCTGGTAAATATACAGGCCATGGTCAAGTCTGCTTTTAGGGTTGAGGCCTCAATTTTCTTCTATTATCATTTGGTCAAGGGAATGCAATTTCCCTGGAAAAAACTTGGGGTATCCCCATACAATCAGAACAGCCCAGCCAATATTGAGACCCGGAGAAAATACACAGAGGCGTATACTGCCCTAAAAGCCAAGGGGACAGTCAAATTTTACTACATTGACAAATCAGCATTTGCCTCGTCAATGCACAATGAGTATGGGTATGTCCCCAGAGGCTCCAACAACGGAGTAGCTTGGTGTGTACTGCCCACGCCAAACCTAATTGATGGTGGCTCTCCTTGGTCCAAAGAGGGTTGAGCTCTACCAAATGATATTGGGATCTCACAATAGCCAGACATTCCTATCATTCCTCCAATTGGTCCAGGAGCACCTGAGGCGCACAAGCCCGGGCTTCACCAATGTGATTGTGTTGGACAACGTTGGTCTCCACAAGGTGGCGTATATTCTTGAAGAATTTCCATCAATTGACACGAGCATTGCAGTGGGCCCCCAGCAATTGGTCACGGCAAATATGTGCCTTCTCTTTCTCCCTGCCTATTTGCCCTTCAAAAATCCCATCAAGGAAGTCTTTGGGTGGCTCAAGCAAGTCGTCAAGCAAGGAACCCCAACTGGGACAGAGGACCTTTTTGATTTGCTGCAGGCAGGGATCCATACCCTCCCAGCTGAGACCATGACTAAATTCTATGGCCACACTGATTTGTTTATCCCCCCATGCCTTACAAATCAGCCAATCAATTAAAGGCTTAGTCTATCTCACTTTTTTATATATCCTCTAATTTATTAACCAAGATTCATTAACAAACATTTTATATTTAGATGTTTCCAAGCCCACAATCACATTCAGCAGCACCATTAATGAAGGTTAGTAATTTATTTATTCATAATCATTTTTATTATTGCATCCAAGGGTATCCCAAACGCTTGATAATGGATTACACAAACACATCAATATCATTTTTTGCAAATAAATATAAAAAGAAAAACTAAAAAATGTAAATCATACAAATTAGAAGTAGATTTTATTGACATATATTATATGCTTTTATTAAAAACTTCCCTGGAATCTCTTTTGTAAGTAATGTTTGCTAAAATATTATTTTATAAAATTATAAATTATAATAAAAATAATCTAAAGTAGTAAATATATTTATTGGAATAGAGGATATGTTAGGAGCGCCTATAATGGGTTTGGCAGTATGTACCCACCCTGCAATGGAGGTGGTGCATAACCTCCACTGTCACACCATGGACAGTGGATACACCCTGGTTAAAATACTCCCGCCTGCTGGTGAAAGGCAGAATGGTTAAGTGGGAGTGAAGCAGCAGCTTCTCAGGCAGGGCCGCAAACCTGTAGATTCCAGCCAAGACCAGGGCGTCCTGGATAACATGGTCCACTGAGTCATATCTGGGGGGCCTTCTTCCTGTCAAGTGCAAGTTGGGCCTTGTTGATCCCCAGAAGGACCCTGTCTAGGTCCTCCACGCTGGCGCTCATTCCAAAGTAAAACAGGAACCCCAGGTAAACAACAAGGTGAAGCCTTTGCCCAGCAAAGGCTTCCGTAAACTTGCATAATTTATTGTATACTGCGCTTATTTTCTTCTCATGTTTAGTTTTGCTGAAGGTAAGATCCATAGCTTCTGGGACCCCCGTCTTGTTGGTACTCCAGACCAGCTCAAAGTCCGCCAGGAGGATTTTAGTCTTCTTCACGGCTGTTGCAGATGCAACAGCCAGTTTTTCTACTGCACGCCCAAAGTTCTCCAGCAAGTAGGACAGGGTGTGCTCCACCGGGAAGCAGAAGCAAGCAGCCACATGGGCCTGGCCCATCTCTGGTATAATCTTGAATGGGAGCGTTGCCAGGATGTCCCAAACAAGCTCAATGAAGTTTACACAGTAAACTCTACTGAGGGATACCAGGTCCAGGCAGACCAGTTGGGCATACTTGTAGGCAGTAACTGTCCACTTGGATGCCCTCTTGCCATGCATCAGCCCAGTCAATGCCTTTTTCAGCATTGGGAATGCACCGTTAATCCTATCTTTGAGCTCTGCAAGACAGGGGGGACAGGAAAAGCTGCTTTGCCACGTGAGTGGCAAAATTTGAGTAGAAGGTGGGGGAACAAAAGGAACCAGGACCCAGCGGAGTTTACCATCAACATCTTCTAAAAAAGGTAAGTATTTATGAATTTTTATTAAATTTATTTTCTTAGGTTACCTTCTTGGGTTTCTTCTTTGCCGGCAGCTTTGGCAGGCTTTGCCATCCTTGGTGCAAGCAGTTGTGCGGGCGTCTCAGTGTCCTCCTTGCAGGCCCTCTTGGCGGGTTTGAGATGTGCATACATCTCAGGGTTGTCCGTCCAGACAGATGGCGTAGAGAGGGCAAAGAACTTGAATTGCAAGCCTTCAACCACTGTCCTCTGAATATTGAGTAGGCACTCTATTGTCTTCTCAGGTGTGTCCAGTATTTTGGTCATGAGTGACTTGGCGGACACCTTTTTGATTTTGTCCCCTTCAAGGACGGCAGACTTCACCTTTTCCTTGACCTTGCGGTCAATTTCTTTGATTTTGGCAATTGCCAAGTCAAGGTTTTTAGAAGTTTTTCCAGTTTGCTCATTGATTTTTTACTAACCTTTTCATATGTTTTTATAGCTCTTGCCCCAATAAATTCTGTATTATTTTGATACAAATGCCTCTTTGTTTATTCCTTTTTATTTTCCCATTTACTACATTATCTCATCTTTTTACCCATTTTGTATATGTTTTACACTCATATAAATATGTGTTGTTTGCTTTATGTTGGCAGAGTTCCCTTGATTAACATATTATTTTTGGCGCTTGACACAGCCCCTTGTGAAAATATTAACAACAACTTGGTGATCAACTGAATTTGAATTAGAAAATTATAGTATTAATTGTATTTAGATATAGTTGTTAGTGATCCAAATTCAAAACCTTAATGATAAACTTTAAGCCAATCAGGAGCCAAGTGATAAAGTGATTGTTGTGACATAAAGGGACATTCAATAATTCTTTGGTGCATGTGCGCTAATTAATATGATTGGCTGGATGTTTTGCCATTGTACGCCATTGCCACTGAGGCAAGTTGTTGATAGACTAGTGTTAACTCAGCGGCTGATTGGGCACTAGTCCATCAACAACTGGCCACAGCGGCAATGGCGTACAATGGCAAAACATCCAGCCAATCATATTAATTAGCGCACATGCACCAAAGAATTATTGAATGTCCCTTTATGTCACAACAATCACTTTATCACTTGGCTCCTGATTGGCTTAAAGTTTATCATTAAGGTTTTGAATTTGGATCACTAACAACTATATCTAAATACAATTAATACTATAATTTTCTAATTCAAATTCAGTTGATCACCAAGTTGTTGTTAATATTTTCACAAGGGGCTATGGTTTGGTGCTAAAACTAACTGTGTTCAGGATCTAGATACACACCATAGTAAATATATGATTTTATAGAAATAAGCTGAACATAAAGAATAAAACCAACTATAAACAAAGAGAACATGAACAATTGAAATTCAAAATAAAGATAATATAAATATAAAATATTTGGTGACAGGAGGTTTATTGAGGCGGGGGAGAGTGATGCCTAGGAGGCAGAATAATGCGGGAAGGAAGACGTAGAGGCAGTGCTGGCCTGGGGGGTCTGGGATTGGGTGGGTTGGGCTTGCAGGTTAGGGGTGTTGGTGGTGGGGGTGGAGGCAGGAGGATTTTGCGTGATGGCCGCCATATACTGCTCATTGTACTCCTCATCAGTCATTGGCTGGATGGGCTGGTAAGTGGCAGTGGCTTGAGGTGGAAGGCGCTTATCCTTAAGTGATTGGCTGCCCATGTTCACATGGAAAACCATTTGCGCAAACAAGTCAGCCACCATTTGGCAACCAAAGAGAAAATTGTGATCAAGGACCCAAGATAGAGGTCATTGAAAGCCTGAGGGTGGTGCTCCTGTAGTGTATCTCCGATGTTAAAGAAGACAACTGATCCCAGATGGACGCCAGCGTGGCTGGCTGGGTACACAGATGCTTGGTGCCCACGTCCCTGGATGACCTCAAGGGCAGTAGAGCTACCCTCCATCTGGTGGCTCAAGAAAACCCAATGCTTTGAATTTGAGCCATCCCAGGAGTTGAGCAATCCACTGAGGATGTGGCTGTATGAGTACCCATTGAAGAAATCAGGGTTTGTCCAATAATAGACAAAACCCTTGGCCAACACAGCCAGAAATGTACCAATGAACGTTCCCTTTTTGACCTTCTTCCTTCTGTTCTTGGTGGTGGCCTTTCCCATCTCACCAAAGTCATCAAAAGCTAACAATAGCTTGTAGTAGAAGATGAAAATGACATCATCTGACAGACTAGTCAGGCATTGGACCAGGGTGGATTCAATGGCAGGATCATACAGGAAATCCTCAGCGCCATCCCAATGGTTGCCAGCAAAATTGGTAAGAACCCATACAGAAGCCACCTTCCCGTACATCCAGAGCTGCACCATGTGCTCAGACACCCAAATGCCATGGTGAGCAAGTTGCTTCTGGACCTAGGTCAAGGGAAGCTTGGGGTCCCGCTGGAGGAGGTCGAGCATGATTGGGTATGCCTCAGTTATCTGGGACTCTTGGGCCTTCTTGGGCTTCTTGGCCGCCCCAATCCAATTCCCCATGTTCATCATGCTGTTGAATTCCCGCATGACAGGAGCTTGGGTAAATTGCAATTGATCAGCAATCTGATCCCAGGACAGACCCTGCAGGTTGAGTGCCACAATTTCTTGAAGAATTTGGGCAGTGATTATTCTGCGTTTGGGGCGCTGGGCGGGGGGAGCTGAAGCCTGATTGGCTGAGGGAGGGGCAGGTTGGGCAATGGCAGAAAGTTGTTCCAAATTGAGGTTGCCATCCTGATTGGTTGGTTGGTGGGCAGCTTGTGCAGGGGTGGGTATGGGAGCGGGGGCAGCACTAGACGCAAAGTGACTCTCAAACAAGTCAAAGCCATATGGGTTGGGGGACAGTAACAGGTCAACTTCCTTGTTACCTGCCTCAAAGGCTTGGGTATAAACGGGTGCCTCCATGCCCTGAGCCTTACCTCCATTGAAGCTGGCGCTGTTGAAGATGTTGCTGTTGAAAACCATATTGAAAAAAACCTAGGATAAAATCACTAAAAGTAGAAATTTTAAAATGTAATGATTTATTTTTATTGTAATCTCAAGTCCATATTTGGAAGGTTCTCAAAACCATTCCATACAAATCTGGAGCCATGAAACTGAATAAAATGTCTCTGTTCCTAAATTAGATAGCTGTTGATTGGCTAATTATCCTGTTATTTTTCTATTTTAGGATGCTCATACTACACATCTTTTATGAGTTCATTTTGTTTTGTGTTTGTGTAATCTTGCTTCTAGATTACTCAGATTTTGTTTCATTTTGGTCCTTCTGTTGGTGTCTCATATGAATCCTGATTGGATTATAATATACTCTGGAATAGCATCCATTCATTTCACTTGTTGCGTCAGTTCATTTTGTTTGTGGGTTGAACTACACCACTTGATGTTTGATATAATTTTGTATAATTGGCAAGTGAAATTTTGTTTTTGGTTTGACATTTCATTTATTAACCAACAATATTTAAATTATTTGAATCCTGAATCTTGCGCAACTTGGATTTTGTTTAAATCTGAGTTCATTTTGCTTGTTGCCATAGCTTTTAAAACTACTGTATGTTTTTTAATAGTAGAGATGATATACTATTTGGGACCACAAGTTTCCAGGGGATGACATAGTGGCTATTTCATAGAAGTGCTCTGGCTGAAAATAACTTGAGGGAGAGATAATAATGCCAATTGACAGCACTTTTAATTAAGAGATAGTACCCATAATTTATCATTGCACTGAGATTGATCCACACTATAAGCCATGTCATGGAGCAACTCATCAATCACACTCTGTGTATTGTGAGATAGATGGTAAACAAGGGGTTAAACTTGATTGAACCCCCCTATTTTCCTCTGCTTGTTGCCAGAAACCAGAAACAGAGTTTGTGGGAGATCTAAGAAGGTAAACACAAAGATTTTCTGGGTAAAAACAGCACAAAATAGGCAAAAGCAATCATAATAGATTGTTTTGAAATTTTCTTGGGCGTCTTCAAGTTGGTAAAGATGGTTATTGTAGACAACTGTCACCTTGAAGGGCCTAAAATATTGTGTTTGAGTTTTTTAGAAGTAGGATTAATGGCATAGACAGGATCACACATATCATATCTTGTCTTGAGATGCTTAGTTGCTCCCTTGATTCTTTATTCTCCAAGTTGCAAGTTTTGGCTTGTTATTAGGTTAAAGAGGGGGTAAAGATGAGAGGAAGTTTTCTGGAAACAATGTTTGTAGTTTCCCCTCATCTTTTTCAGTCAGACCATCAGGGGTCCCAAAGGCCAAGGCACTTGGGCTGAAGCCTGTACCAAAATTGATCCTAGCAGGTAGTATAAGTAGAGTAGTGGGTAGGTGTTCAGTCCAGGTAGTGTTTGGATGCTCCTGAAAGAGCTTGACAACCAATTGTATTAGGAAACTATTCAGGCGTTCTATATGTCTGTTGGCTTGAGGGTGGTAAGATGTTGTCACTGTGTGTTGAATCCCATTTTTGATGAGTTACACGTTTCTATCTTCAGAGGTCAATTATTTTCCTCCGTCAGATATCAGGAGTTCTGGCTTTCCAAACTTACTGATTATTTCTTTTCATATAAACCACTGCACATTTCATTGCCTGTGTGAGATCTTACTGCTTGTGCCACTGGCCAGAAAATGGCAAAGTCAATAAAAGTGTTAATGTATTTATTTTTTGTGCTTTCCTGGCATGGGTCCTACAATATCTAGGGCCCACACTTTGAATGGTAGGTGTGAACAAATAGGCAGTAAAGTCTTAGGAGGGGTGTCTTTTTTTTGCAAATTTTTCACATAATTCACCTTGCTCTAGAACTTCCTGGACATTTTGGTATAGGATTGACCACCATGCTTTGTGTTTAAGGAATCCGTAAAGGTTGCGCTTTTGGTATGTCCTAGGTCTCTGTGGTAGCATATGATGGTGTTTAATTGCTGATGTATAGAAATTTAAAGGATGGTGGTTCTGTCCATCATTTTTGCAATGTAAGGTCCTGTACATATCTGCAAATAGATGCTTGTTCTTGATGACTGTCTCTTTTGTAATTTCAGTGGTGCAAGGGGGGAATCCTTTGTCCTTTGTTTGGAGTACCAGGAGAGCCAGTCTGAGTCAAGCCCATTCTTGCCTCTTGTGGCTCTAACGTACAGGCGCAAGAGTGCATCTGCTGTGGCAAGTTATGGACCAGGTTTGTACTGTATGATCATATTGAACCTTTCTAGAAGCTCCATCCAACGTTCTTGTTGGCAAAAAATATTTGCCTGTGTCTTAAATATATGAGTGATTTGTGATCAGTCAGGGCTGTAAATTCTTCCTGTTGCTCTAAGTAACAATGTCATTTGATCAAACAGTGTACAATGGCCAGCAATCTCTTGTGATGTATAGGGTATTGGCACTCACTGTCTGTAAGTTTGTGTGAATTGTAAGCTACAGGCAGGAAGTCACCGTTGCTGGTCTTGATTTGTAGTACTTCTCCAATGGATGTGTCAGAGGTGTCTGTTTTCATTTGATATTCCCCATTGTGTTTGGGGGTATTGTAGGATAGGTGCAGTTGTGAGCTTTTCCTTAAGACATCTAGAAAAAAAGTTCACGCAGGGGGGGGGTCCATAAAAAATTGGATTTGGCGCCAGTTATGGCAGACAGAGGTGCATCCAGGACACCACAGTTGGGAATGAACTTTCACGTGTAGAAGTCATTACCAGGAACGTGCAGAGTTCTGACTTGTCTTTTGGAGATGCATTTTGCATATGGCCTGGATTTTCTGGTTTTTAAGACTTAAGGCCCTCTTGAAACTATGTGTCCCAGGAAGGGCAACTGTTTGCAGAAAAATTGACATTTAGATGTCTTAGCTAGCATTTTGTGTTGTGCCAGGGTAGCAAAGTCTGCTTTCAAGTCCTTGTGGTGTTGCTCTATCAAAGGACTTTAGACAAGGATGTTGTCCAGGTACATCAGAGCATGTTTGCCAATGTGAGGAGCAAACACCTCGTTCATAACGTTCACAAAGGTTGACAGGATGTTTGTCATCCAAAAGTTGAGTAAAATACACTTGTACAAGCCATACTTGGTACAGAAGGCTGTTTTGGGTATGTCTTTCTCTTTGATGCAAATTTGGTTATAGCCTGCTGTCAGGTTGATCTTGAAGAAGACAGTTGCCCCGCCCAAGGCTTCAAAGAGATTACCAATGAGTGTTAGTGTTCAAAAATTCTTGATGGTAACCCTGTTTAGTTCCTGTTAGTCTTTAACAAGCCTAAGGGTTCCATTTTTTTTGCCACAAAGAACACAGCGGTGCCAAAAAGAGATTGTGAAGAGCAGATAAGTCATTTTTCTAATGCCTTCTTGAGGTACGCGCACAGTGTGTTGTCTTTTTTAGGGTTAGAAAATATATTGGTTGAGCCTTAGGTACTGCTCCCTTGAGCTGTACAGCATACTGCATGTGTTTCTCAGGGGTAACCCTGGTAATACTTTCTTGAAGACTTCTGGATTATGGGCTACAATTTCTTGATCCTGGGGAGTGGTAGTGTCCTGGTGACCCTTGAAGTATATGACCTCATACTGGCAGAAATCCCAGTCAATTGCTTTGAGGTTGATTTTTTCTTCAAGGGTCTCTGTGAAACGTACAAAGACATGGTCTAGTAGGAGTTGGTCCACAAAAGTCAGGATAGATCTGATGATTGACCCCTTCACGCTTGATGGTCAATACAAAGGTAAACAGTCCATGTGTGGGTTATTCTTTTGCAGTTAGTCCAGTCTAAGTACCACATCAAAGCAAGGGGAGTTGATGACAATTCTTAGATGGGAAAGTGAAGTTTCTATAGAGTGATAAAAGGGGGACAGCCTCTCTAGTAACAACAATACTATGTTCATTAGCTAAAACCACAATTTTAATCTGCAAAGAATTAGTAGCTAGCTTGAACTTGTTCACAAAGCGGCTGTTGACAAGGGTAAAATCTGTGCCTGAGTCCAGGAGTACTGAGCCTGTATAACTTTAGATAAAAAAGGGCAAGACAGCAGTTTATTGAAGTATTAGGCAATTATGTAGAGTACAAGATCTTCTGAAGAGACATGAATCATAAGGCAATGCTCTACATCTTCAGGTCAATACTAATTAATTGGCAAGACAAATGGTTGTTGGGAAAAGCTTGGCTTACTTATTAATCTCCCCAGGCTTTTCACTCATCCTGCTTGCCCTGGGTGATACTGACTCAGAAATGGGTACAATTAGATAGGCCATGTTTTTTGCTATGACCATTGGAAGTCTGAGCTTATTGTTGTTGCTGTTTCTGGGTAGAGAGCAGCTGAGATGTCCTGGGGTGAGAGTTTTTGGGTCTCTTGATTTTTTCTGTCTGCACCTTGTGGAGCATGCTGGATGATAGCTCTGCTTTTTTCCGCCTCACAGTATAGGCTTTGGAGGTTGGTTACTTGGTCTAGGTTAATGTGTCTAATAATATGGGGCTTGATGGTGTTGTAGTACATAAAATGTGTTGCAGGGTTTTCAAAAGCCATCTTTGAAGACACATGTTGCAACTGAACCAATGAGGATTCAGTGTTTGGAATTGGGGAAGACAACAGTCCAATAGAAAGGACAGAATAATAAGAATAAGGTATCATTTATTGTAGAATATTGTGATTAATACTCTATATGGGAAAAGCCACAAAGGGTGACATAGTGGAAAGTTCCATGTAAGGTTTGAAGCCAAGGAATAACTTGTGTGGGGATCAGCAAGTTGAATTGGTAGCTCTCCTAATTAGGATGAAGTACCTGCCATTTGATCTTGCCATCAGATTAATTCATAACATTAGATTTGTCAAGGGGCGGCTCATCAAGCGCCCCCTGTGTATTGTGAGATACGTTAGCAGGCAAGTCTGGAAACTTGGTTGCAACACACATATATGTGCAGCTCTTTTTAGGCTCTTGTTAATCCCTTCAATTAACAGTTTGTGTCAAGTTTTTTAGCTGCCAAACAATAATGAGAATAGTATTATTTATTAAAAATCTGGTTAAAAAGCCCTGCTTGAAGTTCCCCCTGTTAGAATTGTGCAAATAAGGTCCAAGCTCAAATAAAAGTTGTGGGGATAGACTGCCTAGAAAAAAACAGAACCAATAACAAAGATGTGCACTGAAGCTTTAAGCCTACAAATCTACAAAGGAAAGGAACAAAAAGTGAAATGAAGATGATTAAGGACACATAAAACAGGAGATGTAAATGGACCACCAAAAAGAAATGATTTTGAGATAAGGGGTACAAAATCTTCTGGTCCTGTGTAGAAACTTTTCTTAACCATTCCAAGACAGCAGCAGCCATGGCCTGAGAAGGGTGTATTTTTGACCCCAGGGTGGCTTTCATATATTGAGGAATTTCTTAATTGAGAGTAGGTAAAACTATCTGAAAACAAGTTTTCAGAGACAAGACATGGGCTATAGCTCAACTGGGGGAAATTAAATCTGATTGGCTGGCTGGAAATATTTTTTACCTCTGGGTTGGGGACTTCTGCCAAAGCATCAATGGCGTCATAATTTGATTTTTTGGGTGACCGGCTGGTCAACCGCCAAGCGCCACTGGGTAGTAATATCTTGTAATCTTCAACACGTAATTATTTGAAAAAAATTCAGAAAAATGTAGGTTAATTTATTCACCATTAAAAGAGGCAGCTTTAACCCATTTTTTTCAATGACTAGATTTAAATCATCCAATGCTTTCAAGGGTTTATCTGCTTTTCTGTTCCCATTCTTTTTCTTTGGGAAATCTGTGTCAGGCAAAATTATCACTACATGGCACCCCCAGTTCTTTTCTGTATGATCCTTGTGCTACTTGTTACACAAATACCTACATTTTGGGTCAGAAAAGTGGAGATCTCTGCAATTCATAAACAGATAAGACATTATATCTGGGTCAACTGGATTCACACTGTGGTATTGTTATTGTTGGCTCCTGAAATCAACTCCAAGGCAGTGCTACAAAGTTGCTGAACTATGTGAGCAGACATGATGCTCTCATCACTGAGTTAATGAGCAGAGAAGGGAGCCTGAAAAAACCTTTGCACTGAAAAGGAATTGAAGGGAGAAACCAGAATTAACATGTTTTGGTAAAGGACATGTCCTTCTGATATATCATTTCCTGGTGTGTAGGATGTCTAAACCAGGGGAAGCTCGGCCATGTTTCTTTTATATATTTGTTGACTGTGCCAACTACAGGTAACATGAGGTATTTTAAAAAGAAGCTTAGGATAGAGAACCTACCTGTTCTATAAAAGTTGTAAATGTGCTTTATTAGCAGAGATACACATTGAAAATGACTGAAAACTAGATAATTATCTTTATTAAGATATGTGAATTATATAGTTGGGATGAATTATTATAAAAGTAATCAGATTGTGATGATGAATTAGATGGATTGGGCAGAGAGTGACATGGTAATTTTAATGAATGAAGCACAAGTTTAAGCTGTCTAATAAGCTTGTATTGTCACTTGTTTTATTGCTGGATTAAGTCATTTGAGTCAACTTCTGCATCTGGCTATTAGTCATGGAAAAGTCATCTTGAGTGTCATGGTTCTCTTATACAGAACATTGCTGTAAGTTAACCATGTAGTTTTATCAATCAGCACACTTTTTTGCTATCATAGAGATTTAATCCACATATGTAGTAGAAATCTGCATGAGTATCTTAAAAAATACTATTGATGGCCCAAAATACTTGAAAATATCAAAAATGTTCTCAAACAATGCAAAGTATGTGTGCCCCAAGGCACTTCTCAAATCAGTGATTCCAGTGTAAATCACCCAACTCTTCAAGGTGCGGACATTGAACATTGTGGGCCTATGCTTAAACACAAAAGAAGCAAAAAATAGATCATCACTGCCATTGACTATGAAACTAGGTGGCCTGTGGCACAAGCCATAAAAACATAAAGAAAAGATGTGAGACAACTTATTACCAAAAAAACATAGATAAGTTTGAAACTCCTG
Organism: Entomophthora muscae; assembly: GCA_014839935.2. Taxonomy (NCBI): domain Eukaryota; kingdom Fungi; phylum Entomophthoromycota; class Entomophthoromycetes; order Entomophthorales; family Entomophthoraceae; genus Entomophthora; species Entomophthora muscae. The sequence continues at coordinate 194,550 of QTSX02000850.1, read as the reverse complement.
AACTCCTGATTACATATGAAGATATGAATCTAACTTTCCTTATTATAAACATCTACCTTGCTAATAACGGAATAAAACACAAAGTTGCCAGCCCTTATCACCCATAATCAAATATAGTAGAAAGATTGAACGGGTTTCCTGTAGAGGTGCTTAGTAAATTGTCTGTCAACAGCCCATGAATTTGGGCTGTAATGCTCCCAACAGCACTGATAATATTTCAAACTTGAGTCAATCAAATACAGGAAAAAGCCTGTATGAACTTTTTTATAGATAAACCTCACCATTTTCAGTAATAATTTAAGACCCTGATTATCTTTACCTAATAATGTACCAGCTGATAATGACCCTGAAATACAGCACACCAGAGAGAAAAAAGACAAAAGAAAAAAATAATTACAGGAAAACAGTTCTACTTCAACAAGAACAATTCCAAGTCAGAGACAAGATATGAGATTTCAACCATGATTTGTACAAGTTGGAACCAGGGCTAAGAGAACCAGGAGTTGTCATGGAAGTCAAACCCAACAGTACCTATCTCAGCAAAAAAATAGGGCCTGTACTGGTTTAAAAAATGCATAATGACCAACTCTGCCTATGTAAGGCCAGAACTGCACAACAAAAATTCATGACTAACTGTTCCCAACACAAGATTGGATCAATACTAAGTCTGAAGCCTCAAAAACGTTCAAGAAAATTTATAAGGCTCCATCTTTCAGAGCCCCAGGAGAAGATGCTGCAACAGATCATTATTCCCTCTTGGAGAAGTAATTACCCAAGTGATTCTTGAACTAATGTTTAATATGGTGGCACTTTTATCAATCATCCATCTAATATGTGGATAAAATCTTTTGAATTCTAAATGAAACAATTACTTGTAAAAACCCAATGACTACCATGATGTACATGGACAGCATTTGCTTCTCATGATAATATATAAACTCTAAATGCATGCCAAAAATTATCATTCTCTTCTTTAATTTCCCCTTTATCTTGTTTATTATACTTTTCAGAAATTTACTCATGGGAATCCCAAATACTTGGTACAGGCTCTAAATTTACGGTATTTAAGCTAGAATACCAAGAAATAAATAGCTACTGGGTCCAATATCTAGGGTCATAAAGCTATTGAAGATCTGAAAAAAGACACTTTCTAGATTAATATTAAATAGCTAAGAATTTTGATGGTGATATTAAAATTGGATCAGAAAGGCCATTTCTTTCTTATAGGTATGTTAAAGATTTATGTCATAACTGTGCTGCTTTAGCAAAGTTACAAAGAAAAAGGATTTTAAAGGGTAGATGATAATCTTTATTGTGAAATAGTGATTATATAGATATTGTGAATCAATGGATAACAGGAACATGATTGGTAATCACATGGCTGGATGAAAGAGGGGTGGCTTGATCCTGTTAATGAGTCAAGCGCCAAATTGAGGTATCCACTGTGAGGGATCATTGTTTGTTCATATTGATTGATTTGGCAATCCAAGTTGACTTCCTAGTCTGGCTTTGAGTGACCGGGTAATTGGATTGCGGGTCACAAACCCACTTGGTTGGAACCTTGCTGGCAGGTTGAGCCTGTGGTTTTAACACCCCCCTAGCTGAAAGGCAGCCTCCTCTGGAGGCAGGTTATCAGGGAGGTTGTCAGGAGCCCAGGCGCCATACTGAACCAGTTGTTGTTTGGTGGCGGGCAGGGCGGTTTCCTGGTGTTTCTGTCTTGCTTTGCAAGGCCGTAGGCGGTTGTGGTGTAAGGTTTTGTCTTGTTTACGCTTCCTGAGCCCTTGCACAAGGTAAGTGTTATTGTTGTTTACCTTTAGAATGATTGCTGGCCTTACTTTTTTTGGGTTGTAGTTTACTTTTGTTAGTATTCATGACCCAGACTTTGTCCCCCTACTTCATGTCTCTGGCAGATGGGGACAAAGGTCTTTTGTAAGTGTTCCTTTTCTTTGGCTGATTGCTTGCTGTTGGCCTCTATTACTTGAGGGTCAGAGCAAGGGGGGACTTGACTTGGAATTTCCAGTTTGGGTCCTGCCAATGCTTAAATGATATTAGGCTGTGTGCTGTATACCAGTTCAAACAGGCTTTTTCCATTAGATCTGTTCACTTGGGTTTGGCACACAAGTAATGCAGTTGGTAGCTGCTTATACCAGTTTTCGGGTCTCCTGGCGGTGAGTTTGGCTAAGGCTTGCATGAGGCTACCATTAAGCCACTCTACACGTCCATTGGCCTGTGGATGGTATGGTGCTGTGACAGTGTGTTTGACTCATTTTTGGTGAGGTACACATTGGTGTCTTTGGAGGTCAATTCTTTGCCCCCATCGGTTATCAGGAGTTCTGGCTTTCCAAACCTGCTGATTATTTCCTTGCCAATGAATCTTTGGACGTTGTTACCAGTGTGTGTCTTCACCGCTTGGGATATTGGCCACCTTGTTGCAAAGTCAATGGCTGTGATGATGTATTTTTTGTTGTTGTGCTTTCCTGGCATGGGGCTCACAATGTCCAGAGCCCATACTTTGAACGGTAGTTGTGTTTGAATGGGGAGTACAGACTTAGGTGGAGTTTTGCTTTTGGCAAACTTTTTGCAGACCTTGCACTGTTCAAGCACTTCCTGGACATTGCGGTATAGGGTTGGCCACCAATCTTTATGTTTCAGGAATTTTTATAGATTTTGGCTCTTAGTATGTCCGAGATCTCTGTGGTAGCAAATAATGGTATCAACTTGTTGATGCGCGGGAATGTAGGGAATGGTTGTGCCATCCGACATCTTTCTGTGAAGAGTCCTGTATACGTCAGCAAAGAGGTGTTCATTCTTGATGACCGTTTCTTTGGTGATGTCAGTTGTGCCTGTGGGAAACCCTTCATCTTTTGTACAGAGTACTAGGAGTGACCATTCTGGGTCAAGTCCATTCTCTCTCCTAGAAGCGCAGACATACAGACAGGACAGGGCGTCCGCCATGGCAAGTTTGGCCCCGGGTTTATACTGGATGAGCATGTTAAACCTTTCCAGGACTTTCATTCACTGTGCTTGGCAGCGTGACAGGTTTGCTTGTGTCTTGAAATAGATGAGCAACTTATGATTGGTTAGTGCTGTGAATTCTTCCTGCCGTTCCAGGTAACAGTGCCATTTGACTAGGCAGTGTACGATGGCCAACAGTTCTTTGTTGTGGATTGGGTATTGACACTTGCCATCTGTCAATTTGCGTGACTTGTAGGCTACAGGCAGAAAATGACCATCACTATTCTTAATTTGTAGTACTCCCCCAATGGATGCATCTAAAGCGTCAGTTTCTATCTGGTATTCTCTGTCTTGTTTGGGATATTGCAAGATGGGTGCTGTTGTGAGCTTTTCCTTGAGATGCCTAAAACAGAGGTCATGTGGGAGGGGTCCATACAAACTTGGACTTGGCGCCTTTTATGGCAGACAAGGGGGCGGTCAAGATGCCACAGTTGGGTATGAAGCGTTGTACATAGGCCATCATTCCCAAGAAGGTGCAGAGTTCTGATTTTTCCTTGGGGTAGCATTTTGCAGATGGCTTGTATCTTCTGAATGTTGGGTTTGATGCTGTCTTTGGAGACTATGTGCCCCAAGAAGGGTAGTTGCTCTTGGAAGAGCTGGCATTTGGAGGGCTTGGCCAACAGTTTTTGTTGTGCCAGGGTTGAAAAGACTTCTTCCAGGTCCTTGTGATGCTGTTCCACCATGGGGCTGTAGACAATGATATTGTCCAGGTACACAAGAGTGTGTTTTCCTATGTGTGGCGCAAACACTTTGTTCATAAAGGTTACAAAGGTGGACAGGGCGTTAGTCATGCCAAAGTTCAGTACCACACATTTGTAGGAACCATACTTAGTGCAAAAGGCTGTCTTGGGGATGTCTTTCTCCTTGATACAAATCTGATTGTAACCTGCAGTTAGGTCAATCTTGGAGAAGACGGAGGCTCCTCCCAAGGTGTCAAAGAGATTGTCAATTAGTGGTAAGGGGTAATGATTCTTGATGGTGACTTTGTTCAAGGCGCGGTAGTCTGTGACCAGGTGTAAGGTACCATTCTTCTTAGCCACAAAGAATACAGCGGCCCCAAAGGAAGACTGTGAGGGGCAGATAAGTCCTTTTTCCAGTGCTTCCTTGAGATAGGCGCACAGGGCGTTGTCCCCGTTGGGGTCAGCCTGTAAATTGGGCGTGCCTTGGGTACAGCCCCCTTGAGTTGGATAGAGTGTTGTGTGTGTTTTTCAGGGGGCAGCCCAGGTAACGCTTCCTTAAAGATTTCTGGGTGATAAGCCACAATGTCACAATCTTGCGGAATGAAGGTGTCCTGGTGGTCCTTGAAGTGTATGATTTCATACTGACAGGAGTCCCAGTCAATAGCTTTCAGGTTTTACTTCTCATCCAAGGTCTCTGTGATGCATACAAAGACGTGGTCTCGTAGGAGTTGGTCCACAGAGTCCAGGTAGATCTGGTGGTTGACATCTTCACGCTTGATGGTCAGTACTGAGGTTGCCCAGTCCACGTGAGGGTTGTTTCTCTGTAACCAGTCTAGTCCCAGTACAATGTCAAACTTAGGGAAGTCAATGACAGGACCTTGGATGGTGGAGTGAAGATTTTCAAGCATGACAGAGAAGGGGGCAGTTTCTTTTGTCATGGCAATGTGATGTTCATCAGCCAGGACTACATTTTTAATCCGCAAAGAATTAGTGGCCAGCTTGAATTTATCCACAAAGCTGCTGTTGACTAAAGTTTGATCCGCGCCCAAGTCCAGGAGTGCTGAGCCTGTGTAACTATGAAAGCAGAAAGGGTAAAACATCAATTTATTGTGATGTCTGGTGATAGTGTATAGTACTGGGTCTTCCGAGGGCACTTGGATCATTGGGCATTTGTCCACGTCCTTGGGTTGGTATTCATTGTTGTGCAAGTCAGAAGTTGCGTGGGGAGAGCTTGGCTTGCTTAGTGCTTTCCCCAGGCTTTTCCCTCATCTTGGTTGCCTTGGGTGGCGGTAACACAGAAATGGGTACAATTTGATTGGCCATTATTCCCATTTCCATTCTTGTTCAAACCTGTGGGCTTGTGGTTGTTGTTGTTGCCGTTACCTCCAGGAGGTGGTTGCAAAAAGCGCCCACTTGAATATGAGTCCTTGGGTCTCTCTCGTTTTCCAGACTGTGCCTTGTGCAGAGCGTTGGAGGTTTGCTCTGCTTTTTTTGCCTCACAGTATAGGCTTTGCAGGTTGGTGACTTGGTCCAGGTTCACATGTCTCATGACGTGCAACTTGAGGGCATTGTAGTACATGAGGTGTGTTGCTGGGGTGTCAAAGGTCATGTCGGATAGGGTGCAGAGACAGAGTTCCTTGTAGGCGCGGGTGAGTTCCTTCACGGTGCCTTTCTGAGTCAGGTTCTTTACTTGGCGTATGATCATGAGCGCTGTATCCTTGAGCACAAACCTTGCCAAGAAGTCCTGTTTGAAGGTGTCCCAATTCTTGTCTGTGTGCTCTTTGTGCCACTTGTCACACCAGGTGCCAGCATCATGAGTCAGGTGTATGGAAATCTCCGCAATTCAAAACCGCTGTGGGCACTCCATCTGAGCCAACTTGCTTTGAGCTGACTGGATCCATGCGGCAGCATTGTTGTCGTTGGCCCCTGCAAAGGGTTCCAGGACGGCACTGCAAAGTCTTTGTGCAACATAGGTGGGTATGGTAGTCTTGTCAGCTGGTTGTGGCACTGATAAGGGAGCCTGAAAAAACCCTAGGGCGGACAGGGTGTTGAAGGCGGGTAGCAGGATCACTGTGTTTTGGTAGAGAACAAAACCATCAGGTATCTTGGTACCAGGAGCATACAGCATCCAGCCGGGCGGGAGGCCAGACATAATTCTGTTGAGGATTTGTTGGCCGCGGTGTGTGCGGGCAACAGGCAGAATTTTTCAAGATAAGGTAGGATGGAGAGCCTACCTGTGCTACAATGTTGTAACTGTGCTACTTTAACAAAGTTACAAAGGAAAAAAGATTTTAAAGGGTAGATAATAATCTTTATTGTGAAATAGTGATTATATAGCTATTGTGAATCAATGGATAACAGGAACATGATTGGTGATCACACAGCTGGATGAAAGAGGGGGTGGCTTGATCCTGTTAATGAGTCAAGCGCCAAATTGAGGTATCCACTGTGAGGGATCATTGTTTGTTCATGTTGATTGATTTGGCAATCCAAGTTGACTTCCTAGTCTGGCTTTGAGTGACCGGGTAATCAGATTGTGGGTCACAAACCTGCTTGGTTGGAACCTTGCTGGTGGGTTGAGCCTGCGGTTTTGACATTTAGAATTTCTTGAGTAATTTTTATTTGAAGTTTTTTTGAGCTGTATCATCATCAATAATTACCTGGGAATAGTATCAGTAAGAATATGATATAAATAAAGTAAAGCTGATTAAGGAATTTGTTTAAAATTAGTTTTTTAATTGACAACTATTCAGAATCTTTCAAGCAGATTTCCAAGATTTTATTACCTATTAATCTTGATTTATATAAGTAGATTTATTTTTTTCTTTTTGAAAATTAATTACAAGTACTTTAAAAAGAAAAGGATTAAAAAACTGATCTTTTAATAGAAACCTCAAATATACTTTTGAAAAGCTTGGATCATCTTTTGAAGGCTGGAAGCAGGAGTGTTGTTTGAAGAGGGCCCAGTGAGATTATGGTAGGAAAAGTTGCACTCTGAAGATATTTCAATCTGATAAAACTTCAAGCTCGGTCCTTCTGGGTCAGGCTTGATGAGTTTTGGAATGGCGTTGAAGATCATTGGGTCAGCCAGAAACGCAAAAAGGTGCAGGATCCCTCGTGAACAGAATCCCATCCTTTCCCAGTATAGAAGAGGAAGCGGGACTTTTTTGAAGATATAAGTGTATACCACGACAAAGTTTGAACCAAAATAAGCCAGGAAACATGAAATTGGATATAGACAGGTTCTGCAGACCAGGCTTTTTAGACCAAGAACTGATTTTGTACTCTTGTATAGATCCTTCGTGCTACTTGGGCTATCAGCAGCAAGGCTATACTTCTCGTTCTTCACTTTATAGATAACCATTATTGAAATACATAAACAATAAATGATAGTCAATAAAGAGGAAACAGAAGAGTAGATTAGTTCAAGGACATCATTTACAAAAGGCCCATTCTTAAATTCACATAGTCCATCTATGCCCTCTCCGAATATTCCATTGGCTTTTTAAATTAGTAGCTTAAAATCAATCATTACCTAGCAAAGGGATATTAAGAACCAAGGGAATCACAAATGATGTAGTCCAGTACATGAACTCCCATTTCCGTTCTGGCCTTCTACTGCAGAAGATGACAAGGTATAGATTTAAGGCAATGGATATATTCAAACACAAATAAATGTGGTACATTGTTATAGTAAGAAACCCCTTGAAAGAACATAATGCATCCCCCCATTTTACAATAAAGCAGTTCATAAAATGCTTAAATAAATCAAGGAAGGCAATTCCAAGTTGAAGACGTATGGAGACTCTATCAACAGCATCACGGTCACAGTTTCCTATATATTAATATTTATTTATAGCCCTACTTACTTATTGCGATAAAAAGTACTATAACTAACAGGCAGATATTGACGAGAGTACATCCAGGGTTGAAGATACAATTTTTAGCACATCCATGTTAGAAAGTAACTGAAGTTTTGTCAAACTCTAGATTAATATACTGTAATTCTTTCCACCTCATTAGTAGCTTAATAACTTTTGATCTTCATAGATCCGAAGATGTTGGATATGAAACTGTTTTATCCTTGACTCCACTTAAATCCAAATTATGGAAACTCAAATATACTTTGTTGCCATCAAAAATAAACTTGACCCTTTTGATATAAAAACATAATTTGATTTATCGTCAAACAAATTTTCATAATACACATAAAAATCAATTAATAGCAACACAATTAATAACGGGAGACATCATAATAGGTTGAAAGATGTTTAAATCCTTAACTTCAACTCAACTGCTAATTTATTCATTTGAAGGGCCCGTTTTAGCTTGACTATTACGGTAATTCTTAATGATTTCTGATGCATTATTTTTAATTTTTATTAAATTTTCATTCATATTAGTAAAATCAAACTTTTATGATTTCAGTGCAGCCTTATTGGCGACTGTACTTTCAACTTTGATTTTAAATTATTCAATATAGCAACTATTAAAAGCTAAGGCACCAGTTTCATTACATCGAATTTAAGCGCTAAAATGAATCCTAATTTTTGGAACAATGTGATAATATAAGAAAGCCCCTTTTAAAATTTTCAATTTTATAGCATTGAATTTATCAAACCAATCCAAACTTTTCCCGAAACATATTCACAATACTATCTTGAATTCCAACCAACCAATCTAAAAGATAATGCTAAAATTTCCAGCATCACGCTTTCGCTCAGATTCGATTATGCGTATCAAGGTGGGTGAGAAGGAAAAGGTGTTTCACAACTAAAACAGAATATGGACTAAAACTTAAACCCAAGATGACCGCCTCGGCTTATCACCAAGACAGAATATGTGTGAGATGTTCCTACAATCTGCCCCTTGCGTTTTAATTCGAATCCAATTGGATAATTTCGATACCAGCCATTGTAAAAACCGTTTCCAAATTTTTCGTTTAAATTGTCACAAAATTATACAATATGTCCTTTCAAGATTTGTGTGTCCTAGGAAAGCTGTGCAAAAAAATATCTGAAATCTTTCAAACCCAGTTTTGAAAATAATTAAAGTTTACAATAGTCCAAACATTGACTTAAAAAGTTCTGACTATCTATTCGCCATCGTATAAATTTACCTCGAGGTAACAGCAGTTAAATGGTGGATACACTATCTAAAAAGACAGAATCTAGAAAACACCAATTAGAAAGACGCCATCTAGAAATTCCGTCTAATAACACCATCTAGAAAGATAGCATCTAGAACTCCTATCTATAATTTCTGGCCTAACTGCACTGATAACTTCAAGCAATAATTAAAGGACAGTTTTTTAAAAAAATAAACAGCTAGACTCAAAGTTGCCAAATGATTCTAAATCTGCAATAAAAATGGGGCCAGTTAGTGGCAACTATAGTGCTCAAAGCTCCTATAGTCATCCTACCAAAAAATCATAACTTTTTTACATTGAAATCTATCACTATATTAAAATTTATATAAACATATTACAAGTCAAAGGAAAAAAATATTGTAACCGTGCTGTTTTATCAAATCTACAAGGGAAAATTGGAAACCAGATAATATTTTTTTATTATAATAGATTTTATATAGTTATTGTGAATCAGGATAGTAGGAACATAATTATGAAGATCATGTAAATGGATTGATAGGGGGTGGCTTGATCTTTTTAATGAGTCAAGAACTGAATTGAGCTGTCCATCAAACAGGGATCATCATTTGGTCATGTTACTGGATTTAGAAATAAAAGTCAATTTCTGCATTTGGCTTTGAGTCACTGGAAAGTTGGATTGCATGTCACAAATCTGTTAAATTTGAACCTTACCAGGAATTGACCCCCTTTTTTAACACTCCCCTGGATGAGAGCCAGCTTTTTCTGGTGAAAGATCAAAAAAAATTGTTGAGAGCACAGGCACTGTACTGTACTAGCTGCTGTTTGGTTGCAGGGAGGACAGTTTACTGTTGCTTTTGTTGGGCTTTTCAGGGGATAAGCTTATTTTATTTTAGGATCTTATCCTGTTTTCTCTTATTCAAACCTTGCAATAGATAAGTGTTGATGTTTACTTCTAAGATAATGACAGGCCCTACTTTTTCAGGCTGTAACATGCTTTTTTAGTGTTCATTACCCATACTCTGTTGCCAACTTAATGTCTATCTTGGATGAGGACAAACATGTTTTTAACTGTTTTCTCTTTCTCTCCTTTTGATTAATGTTGGCTTGGAGTACTTGCAGATCAGAAAAAGATGGTATCATTCTTGGTATCTCTAACTTGGGCCCTGCAAGGGCTTGAATAATGCTTGGTTGTGTGCTATATACTAGCCAAACATACTTTTTCAGTGGATCTGTTCACCCAAGGGCAAAACACAAGGAGTGTGGTTGCTAGTTATTTGTACCAGTCTTTCATCTCACTGGTGGTAAGCTTTGCAAGGGCTGTACCAGGCTGCTATTCAGCCGCTCAACCCTGCTGTTGGCCTGAGAATGGTATGACGTGATACAGTGTGTTTTACTCCTTGTTTGATGAAGTAGATATTGGTATCATTGAAAGTCAAATTTTGGCCTCCATTGGTAATCAAAAGTTCTGGTTTTCCAAGCTTACTGATAATCTCTTTGCCTATAAACTGTGGTACATCATTACCAGTGCAAGCCTTGATGGCCTGCGCCACTGGCCAGAATGTAGCAAAAATAATGGCTATGATGATATATTTCTTAACATTATGTTTTCCTGGTATTAGCCCACAATGTTGAGGGCCCACACTTTGGAGGGTAGTTTAGTGCAAATAGGTAGTACAGATTTGGGGGTGTTGCTTTGGCAATTTTTTTGCACACCCCTGTTAATCAAGTATCCCCTGTACATCTTGGTACAGTGTGGGCCACCAAGCTTTATGCTTTAAAATTTGTACAGGTTTTGGCTCTTGGTATGACCTAGGTCTTGGTGGTGTTGGAAAATGGTGACAACTTTTTAATGAATGGGTATGTATAAAATGATTGTCTGTTAGTCATCTTGCAGTGAGGGTGTCAGGAATATTTCTGACAACACTGGCGTTCAGGAAGTTGCTCTGAGCACACTTCAGGATAACAAACAAAACAAAAAAGGGCAGCAGTTCCCCCTTATTGGGGAAACTGCTGCGGGAAGCCGAGATTCACAAACAGGAATTAAAAAATTTTTTTTTAATTTTGACAGGTTTTATACCCCGTCCGTGGGCCGCACGCCCAACTTCCAGGCGTCCGCCGGCTGCACACTGGGCCTGGCGGCTTGCCCGCGCACACCTGCCAAATGGGAAAATTGCCAAAAAGGGAAACCCAAAAAGGCAATTTCCCCAAACCCAAATGAAGGGGGAACTGCTGCCCAAATTTGGAATCTACCAAATTGGGAGGGGTTTGGCAAGCAATCTAGCATTACAAATAATGCATCAACTGCAAAAGCTGGATTAAAATGCATTACTGTGCCTGAAGATGCTCCAATCCCATGCCATGCCAATGATAACAATTCATTGCTTGCAAAAACCACTCCCATCCCACTCCCAAAAGGGAATTCCAGACAACACCAAGTGTTTGGGGTCCCCTGTACAATGCTTTGTACTATTCATGCCCCACTAAAGGATGACAGTATAATAAATCTCAATCACTTGATGGTAGTTTGTGCTATCATTGAGTGAAATCACCCCTCAATAGTATCACATAAATCAATACCCAAGAAACTTTTACACAACAGAAGTTAAAGATACTAAGCTTTGTCTGCCCTTTCCCAGGACTAGAAGATGAACCACTTAATTTTCTCTGCTGTCCTCACAGCCTGCCTTGGGATTGGGGACCACCAACACTCTCATCAGCATGGGCCGTACAACAAACTGCCCAACGAGTACTTCTATGAGGAGTCAGCGCAGCTCAACTCCTCCAAGACATACTCCTGGCCCACGCTGGTGTTGCCCTGCTCCACCCAGCACATAGCAATCTATTCCTTTGTCTTCTATGTGCTTACGTACTTTGCCGGTAATTTCAGACAATTTAAAGTACATGCCAAAGTCTTTAGATGGATGGTGACAGCCTATCCCATCTTGACGGCACTTACAGGATTCCAAGTCTCTAACTTGGTACCTTACCTAGCTAAAGTACTCCCTCATTTTATGGGGCTTTACAGAGGGGTTCCATAGAAGTCCATAAATAGATGCTCATTCTTTACTACAGCGTCTTGGGTGATGTTGTTTGTGCCCAGGGGGAATTCCTTGTTCTTGGTGCAGAATAATAGGATTGGTCAGTCCAGATCTAATCTTTTTAGGTCTCTTAAAGCTCTCATGTATAGTCAAGAAAGAGCATTAGTTTTGAATAGTTCTGGTCCAGGTTTATATTGAATATACATATTAATTTTTTCATTAACATCATCCAGTGTGCCTGCCGCTAGAAAAGGTTAGCATGCATTTTGAAATAGATGAGAGACTTGTGGTCTATCAAGGCGGTGAACTCTTCTTGTCTCTTCAAATAGCAGCACCACTTGAATAGACAGTGTACAATGGCTAATAACCCCTTGTCATGTATTGGATAGCAGCACTCTCTATCAGTCAGCTTGAGCAATTCATAGGCTATAGGTAAGAAGTTACCAGTATCTGTTTTTCTGCAGAGTACACCTCCAATGGATGAGTCAGAAAAGTCTGTTTTCATTTGATGATCCCTGCCTCTTTTGTGGTATTGCAAAATGAGAAAAGATACCAGCTTTTCCTTTAGGCGGCAGAAACAAAGATCTTGTTGTGGGGTCCATAAAAACTTGGACTTGACCCCTGTAATGGCATACAACAGTGCTGTGAGAATGCAACAGTCTGAGATAATTTAGCGCGTGTAAGCTATCATGCCTAGGAAGGTTCTAAGTTTGCCCTTGTTCTTGGGCAGTGGCATCTTGCATATGGCTTGGTTCTTTTGCTTTATAGGCTTGATGCTATCTTTGAATACTATGTTATAAGAAAGGGAGTTGAAACAGTAGAACTTGCACTTGGATGGCTTATTAAGCAGTTTGTGTTGCACCAAAGTTGCAGAAACTGCTTTCAGATTCATGTGATGCTATTTTATGGTGGGACTGTATACAATAATGTTGACCAAGTATACCAATGTATGCTTTTTAATGTGTGGTACAAAGACTTTGTTCATGAATGTAACAAAGGTTGATTGGATGTTGGTCATTTCAAATTTAAGTATGACACACTTGTCAAGCCATACTTAGTTTGGAATGTAGTTTGGGGATGTCTTCCTCTTTGATACAAGTTTTATTGTATCAAAAGGTCAGGTCAATCTAAGGGAAGAATGTTTCCCCCATAAGGCATCAAAGAGGTAGTTGATGAGTGAAGGGGGTAGCAATTCTTGAAAATGATTTTTTAGCACAGTAGTTAATAACTAGCCTGAGAGACCTGCCCTTATTTTCTACAAAGAACACCGCGGCTCCAAAAAATGATTGGGAAGATTGGATTAGTCCCTTTACCAAGGCATTCTTAAGGCAAGCACAGAGCTTATTATCCTTGTTGGGGGTGAGTTGATAGATTGATTGCGTCTTGGGTACTGCTTTCTTGCTTTTTATTGAGTGCTGTATGTGTTTTTCAGGAGGTAACCCTGACAGTGCCTCTTCAAATATCTCTGGGTATCACACTACAATTTTCTAATCCTGAATGGTTGTTGCAAATGTGCAAACTAATGATGGATTTGATGAACATTAAGTTCAAAGTAAGATCCAGAACACAATTCCACATTATCCAATCACCCAGCCAATTGATTGAGAACTAGTGGATACCAGAGTATTCTGGATTCTACTCAAATTTCCTTGGGAATTGGGCATTTTGAAGGTTGCATATAGGTACAATCAACAAGGCATTAAATTCCAGAATTGGAGCCTGCACTTTGCGCTTAAGTCCAGAAGACTAAATAGAGATGACATCAACAATCCAATTGCTCAATCAATCTCTACTTCCAGATGCAAAATCAATAGCTAATATTGATACTAATATTAGTATTGACGCCAAGCCTGGAACTATTTCCTGATTTTTCTATTCCCCCAATTTTCAACCCCATTATATATACTTGGCAATATACTAAAATAAAGAGAGGTTTTTACTCTACCTATTGTTCACTCTTATTTGGGTTTACTATCCTGCTATCAGGTATAGTAATTCAACAGTTACAAGGGCTAACTCTTACCCATTATACATTAACAGCCTACACATACAACAGAGGTAGCAGTGTCTTGATGGTTCTGAAAATGTATGACCTTTTACTGACAGTAGTCCCAATCAATCACATTGAGGTTATTTTTCCTCTTGGGTGTTTATAATGTGTATAAACACATGGTCCCAAGGAAGTTAGCCCACTGTTTCAGGGTAAATTTGGCGGTTGACAGATTTTGTTTATGGTCAATACTGAGATGGCCCAGTCCCAATCAAGTACCACATCAAAGCAAGGAAAGTTGATGGCAAGTCCCTAGATGGTGAAGTGAAGGTTCTCTGGCGTGATGAAAAGGGGGCTGTTTTCTTTTTAATGACAATGTGATGTTCATCAGCTAAAACCAGAGTTTTAGTCTGCAAATAATTTGTGGCTAGCTTGAACTTGTTCACAAAGTGGCTGTATACAAAGGTACAATCTGTTCCTGAGTCTAGGAGTGCTGATCCTAAGTAACTTAAAAAGCAGAAAGGGTTAGACACCAATTTATTAGGATGTCTGGTAATGATATAGAGTACTAAATATCTGGAAGGAACCTGGATCATTGGACACTGTCCAAATTCTTTGGGCAGTACTTATCATTCAGCAAGGCAGAAGGAGGGCAGAAAGAGCTTGGTTTGTTTATTTTAACGGTAGCTTCCATAATGCCTGGTATTATCTGTCCTAATTACAAAGCCCAGAAGTTGGGTAAACAGTTAACTAAGTTAACCAAGTTGATAGATTTGAATCACACCGTTAATTGGAAATAGGTTACTGCTTCTCCAGTACTTCAGTTAGATTCAATCACCCTGTGCAAGTTGACACAGATAAAAAGACGTAATCTGAGAGTCACTCAATACAATATCACTTATCAGAATGGCCAACAAAAATTAATCACTCGAGAATTTTTTGCATACCGGATAAAGTACTCTCTGGATGATGTAGATGAAATAAAAGACAGATCCAGGTGATTTTTCTTAGTAAAATTTTTGTACACATTAGATAATTTTTTACTGTTAAACTCTGTTGCAGATTCTGAATGAATTAGACAAAGAAGCATTCACTTAGTAATTAAGAAAAAAACTATTGTGCAACTGCCCTATTGTAACATAGTTTTACAAGAGTTAAATACGTTTAAAACACCTTAAAATGGGTGCTTGAAGTGTATTTGAATTGTGCCTTGAGTGTGGGCTTCAATTTTAAAGGTATTAATAGGGGGAAATCCACTTGTCTATATTGGGCAAGGCACATAAAACCAGTTGTCTTCTTGTGTGGCTCTTTCTTCTGTGCATTTCCACTCTCATCCTTTTGGCAAGTCTAGTGCCTGTGCCTCCTTTCCTCTGGTGGCAATTCAAATGCCTCATACTATATTAACACATCACTATTAAATAAAATGCAACTTTTTTCTTTATATATTTTATTCTTCTGTCTACACTAAGACTGTCACTATACCATCCAAACGTATAGTATTAAGAGTGAGGATTACTGACTAACTATTTGTAAAATCCAGAAACCATTGCCATATTTATAAAAAAACTCTTAAGAGTTGAGCCCTCCCTAATTTACTTAGTAAACCAAACCTTCTACTGGTCTAACTTTACTTTCTAAAATGCATCCTGTAGTTGGCAGACTCTGTTAAATCCCGTATAATTTGATCCCAAGTGTCAGGGAACCAAACCTAATTGGCTGGCTTGATAGCGTTTGGAAACTGGAAGGTTGTGGACTGGATGGGCAGGGCCCACCAAAGGATTGATGCTAACTTAATGAGGTAGGACATTGACTTGCCCACCCAAGACCACAGAACGGCAGCAGGGACAATAGTATCTATTACTCCTGTGAGAGTAATATATACAATATCAAAAAGCTTGTTGTTATGGTCAGTGAGAGCTTGGCAGCGGAGGCAAGCATTGGCTTAGGGGTGACATGTGGTTTCATGTCCATTTGGTAGGCAGGAAGGAAGTTTTATTTATCTCTGAATAGGTGGGGTTTGGTAATGTACCAAGGGCCTTCTCAGTTGTATCTGGTTAACTCTGTAGTTCTGGCCAAGGCGTCCCTGGGCTAGTATGTTGTTGGCTGTGTAGTCCTTGAACTCAGGCTTTAAGGGGTACTCTGTGAAATAAACAGGACCAAAGAGAGCACCTGGCAGGCGGTACGTAGCTGGGGGACTGGCAGAGGGGTTGAATGATCTTTGAGTTAACTGGCAGATGACAAGAATAAAATACAGCAATAATTGAGGAAACTAATATCTCATAACCTTTATTTAAAAATGACAATGAGGGTTGATCTTGGCCTGGCAGTTATTTATACCACACTGCCAGGCTTCACTACTTGGTTGGGTTTTCTGGGCTTGGACGGGTTGGCATTGGGGGTCTCAGATGACAGTGTGGCGCTCAGCACTGGCGGTTTGCTTACAGAATCCTGTGGTAAGACTGAGGGTTTGGATCCTGGAAGGCTTATAACAACTTTATCAATCAGTAGTGAGTTATTGGGTTCCCAGCCCATGGGTCTGGCAGTCTGCAAAGGGTTTTGTCCAGAGTTTGACTCTGGTTTCATATTTGAGATTTAGGAGCATCCAAATTGTTATTCCTGACACCAAGTCAAATTATTACAGAAAGATGGGGTCCTGCCTTGGGTACCTTGTTGTTGGCGCCCATTAATGTTACTCCAATGCCTCAGAAACTTAGTGTCTTCCCTGCCAGATTAGAAACAGAGACAGACCTACCTTTTCAATGTCCCAAATTATATGATAAGGGAACTTTAATTCTTTCTCAGGCTATCTATTTAGGGCTGTTTTGATTAGGTTTAATCACCTTGTTGAACCCTGGGATATCTTTAAAAAAATTAATAAACAGTATTTGAAGCTTCATAGGCGGTTAATCATCAACTCTATGTGGATTTTGGTGGTGTTTTCCTCACATGGAGACTGCTTCTTATTACCTGTTGATTTTTTTCACACTTATTTTTCTCCCCAACCTTTCCCTTGTCCTGATCACCTTGGGTACTGGCACCTGAGAAATAAGTGTAGTTGAATCAGCCTTTGCTTCCATTACTATGGCCATTTTGGTTTGAGGGTTGTTGTTTGCACTGTATTGCTATTGGGCAGAAGGCGTGTGACAGTCCACATGTTTGGTGGTTTGCAGACAGGGCTTATTTTGGCCAAGTAGAAGCTTAGTGACTGTTGTTGAATAAAGCTGGCTGGAGAACTCAAAGATGATGGTGAAGAACTAGTGGTTCATAAAAATGAGCCAAGATTTTGCTGAATTGATTTGCCAAAGTGGAAAAATGTAGAATTTTTTGCCTTGGTTTAGCAGTAAAATCAAGAAGGGATGTGGATAGAAGTGTGGGTAAGATATTTATTTATCAAGTTCCTAGGATATATAAAGGTATGTTGCTATGAGAGCTGGATACAAAGTTGTTTTGGTAGGATATTTTCCTTGTATTTTACAAGATTTATAAATATATGGGGAAAATTTTGAAGAGGTCCAGAAAGAACAGTTTAAATAGTATTCTACTATTTGAATGGGTTTAGGTTGAATGCAGGGAAGACTGGTGCCAGAATAACGGACTGGTTAACGCTTTGGTGCACAAAGAGTTGTCACTTTGAGAGGTTTGAGCAGTGAAAATTATTTTCCTAGTTGGATCTCAGTGGAAATTCAGAAATGTTCTATTTCTGCGCTCTGCATTCATTGGTTGAGTTCTGGTAGGTTTCCTGCTTAAAATGATTGGTTGGAAGCCAAAAGCTTAAATTTATAAGCAATGAAATAGTGAATTAATACTTTAAGTTTTTGAGAAAGTAAGTGTGTAAGCTTAAGTTATTACAGGAACAAGTGAGCGGCAATGGTTTAAGCTTATGAAGAAAGACATTTTGAAGGCAGAAACGTTGGGGAAAAGACACTATAAAAAGGTGGCTGGCTGGAAAGTTACAGGGTCTTTTCCAAGTCTTTCTGGATCTTTTTTAAGGTCTTTTCCAGGCCTTTTGAGTTTTTGCCAAGAGGTTTTTGGAAGCCTTTTGATCACCAGCAGGAGCTTGGTTGTACTTATACAAGTAGATAAAAAGGTCACTGGAGCTATGAGGAGAGCTGAAGCCTAAGATAACAGAGCAGGAGCCCAAGAATAAGGAGCTGGATCCTAAGCGCAGCGCCAGAGTCCAAGTTTAAGGAGCAGGAGTCCAAGTCTAAGGAGCAGAAGTCCAAGACTAAGGTGCATTAGTCCAAGACCAAGTACAAGGAGTCCAAGATATTGTTTGAGGACTCCAATTATTAGCAAATCCATATTGTTTCCTTGACCCCCCGGACCATATACCAGAAGTGTGACGGATCCAGGCCTAACCAGTCCATCCTGCCATTATCCTGCACTTGAATCTTATTGATGTTACCTTCCTAGGACAAAGCTTTGAGGAGCTTTGCCTCCAGGGAGGCAATTTTCTTGGATAACAATTTATTGTCATCCCGCTAACAAGCCATGATTTCAACGCTTTTTTCCTCTTGTGCTCTCAACGCCTCAATTCCACAATTCACCATCTCTTTTACTTGTTGCAAGATTTCATCCCATCCTACCAACAAGTTCCAAGCATCCCAAGCATAAATTTGGTTCCCTTGGATGGGAGTCCCTTCCTTTGTGAAGTAATTGGAATACAGCTCTTCAAACGCAGCCTTTACTTCTACTAAAGATTCAGCAGGAACAGTCTTAGTGACCTCCAGGCTGGTCCAAGCTTCTTCCAATTTACTTGTAAGAACCTCCTTTCTTGCTGAAGCAGTTTCCACACAAAGGACCCCAAACTTGGCTCTCTCAAATTTTAACAAAGAAGGCATGACAATTGAAAAATAGGTGAGGGGAAAGCGTTAAAACCAACAATGAATATAATTTATTAATTGTTAACTGTTTTTTCTTATATACCATTTGGGGCATACACAGCTGAGAACCCCTCCAGTTCTTGAATCAACCAATGATTTGTGTCATGTGGCCTGACATTCAAGTCATCCAACATAGATCTTTACCTGAAAGATTACCAACAATTCTCAACCTATGAGATTTGACCTACAATGGGCAGAAGTCACGTGACTCCATTCAACCCAATGTACCAATTTGGCATGAAGCTTCCCCAGCTCCCAGCGCCAAAACCCTGTGGATTGCACATCATAAACTCAGCTATTAGTGTTCCAACTGGGAACCAGCTGATCAAACCTGAATTCCTAGGCATCCTTGCCTTTATTTAGTTATTTTTGCATTTAATGGTTTTTTGCCTTTAAAACCCATTAAACTGCTTTGAAACTTGAACCAGGCGCCACTGCGGCGCCCAACAATTTTCCCAGGCGGCGCCTTAGCGCCTGAGAAAATTTGATAGTGGCACCTCTCAAATTCATTAGGCAGCGCAGCGCTTTTAACCCAAATTCTGGGGGTTTCCCCATGGTTAACCTTAACCAAACTTCTTGACAAAGTCAAGGCCATTTTAATATAATTAAATCCTTATTAATTATATTCTGTATTTATTAATTTTTCTTCCTGATTAACTAACCCATTTTGAGACTCCTAGTCTCCAAGATAGATTTGGCTAATCTTGCCTCAATTCTTTTAGTTAGCCTAAACTAACTAAACATCCATATTATGTTCTTTTATTTAACATAGATATCCAGTTTCTAGGAACCTTTCCCTCAAGAATTCCAAACAAACCTATCTATATGTAATAAACAGCAAAAACAGAACATCTTTGCATTTTGGAGCATTTATTTGGCTAAACGCTCAGCAGTGACTGTAGTACAGTCACAAGGCCTCTTCCTTTCCTTTGGGGGAATCAGCCTCATTTTCTAAGATCTCTATAAGCTCCAATTCCCCATGGAATAGCTTAAGGAATTGAGGATGAACACGGGGCCATTCTTCTCCCAATGCAGCTCCAACCCCCCAAATTAGGTAGTTTGGCCCTGGACTAACCAAAATAATCTTCATAGGCCCTACCCATTGCTGAAGACCTCTTCTTGGGTACTTTTCTCGGCGCCTTTGATCAAACCACACCAGATCTTCCACCTGGAAATGATCACAAGGAAGTACTCCAGGCTTTGAGTTCCACTTAATGGCACACTTTTATCAAACCCGCTCTCCTTTACTCCTTGCCTTGGCAAATAACTTCAGTATCTCGGCTGGATGTTCCTCTACAGCAGCTTCATAGAAATTCTTTTCCACAAACTCCCATTGGCACACTTCAGTGCTGGTTGTAGTCTCCTGGCCATACAACATCCAAAAAGATGAAAACCCAGTAAAATCATGAGGTATTGTCCGGTATGCCATGACACTCATTGCTAGGTGATCCTTCCAACGGGTATAGCTGCATCAGCCAATTTTTCCATAATGTGTTTTAAGGTTCCAATGGTTCTTTCAGCTAACCCATTGGTCTCGGGATGGTAGGAAGCTGCAGTTAACTTAGAAATGCCCCATTTTAAGCATTTCTTAGTCAAGGCTGGCCCTACGTAGGGTGGTCCATTGTCAGTGAGAACCTTCTTGGGACAACCGTTTTGCTATGATTTGTTCTCAGAGAAACTTAGCAAGTGCAACGCTTGTTTCTTTGGCCATTGCTCAAACCTCTACCCATTTTGTGAAAGAATCAATGGCAACCACAAAGTATTCTTTCCAACCACTTGGCAATGTGATATGACCTGTATTCTTTGAGCCCAACTTAAAAGGATAATGTGACTTCACTGACTTGAGCTGTACCTTAGATTTTGCTGCGGAGAACTTAGAGCAAACTTCACATTCTTGTAAAATCTAGAGGAGTGTAGCTCTCATCTCTGACCACCAGTATTGAGCTTTTACTGCTTGCCAGAGCTTTTCATATCTGAGGTGACCTCTCCATTGAACATGAAGATCTCTCACCACTTGAAGACGTTTGGATTGCTCTACGTAAATCCTATTCCTTAATAAAGCTTCCCGGGCTTCCTGCGTCTCAACTTCATTGGCCAACAGCGCTTGGGATAGTAAGTTGGAAATCAGTTTTTCAAACCAGGTCAATAAAAGATATCATAGTCATATCCAGAGAGTTTTTTGGCATACAATTGCATACAACCTTGTAGGTCTTCCTTAGTCCAAAGCGCTCTCAATGCTGCATGATCAGTAACTATAATGAATGGCATTCCTAGGATATATGTCCTAAAATGCTCCACCACCCATACTATTGCCAATCCCTCACGTTCAGTAGCAGAGTATTTCCTTTGAGTGGTCCCCAATGTTTTGGAATCATACACCACCGGATGCCGGGACAACTTTGACTCTCCTTCCTGAGTAAGAACGGCACCCAGACCAGTTGAGTTTGCATCTGTTTCAATGTAAAACAACTTTGACCAATTGGGGTATCTTAGGATGGGGGCCTCAGAGAGTCTCTTTTTCAGCTCTAAGAAACTTGACTCTTGTTTCTGTCCCCAAACAAATCTGGCATTCTTTCTTGTTAAAGCAAACAACAGCTCTCCATGCGCAGAACAATTAGGAATGAATCTCTGATAGAAATTCACCAATACCATAAATCCCTGCACCTCTCAGACCAACTGTAGTGATCTCATGCTCAACAACGGAGTAACTCTCTCAGGACTTGGCTTAATCCCCTGAGAATTCACAATATGTCCTAACATCTTGACCTCTCAACAGGCAAGCTTAGTCTTAGATACACTAATCTTTAACTTTGCTTTCTCAATTTGGCAGAATACTTCATCAAGATCCTTCAGGTGTTGTTCCCAGGAAGCGCTATATACAGCAATGTCATCTATATACATCAAGACACACCTAGGCTGCAATCCTGCCATAATCTGGTCCATCACTTGCTGAAACACAGCACCAGCTGTTTTCATTCCTAATGGCAAGACTTTTCATTGATAAAGACCATCAGGTGTAGAGAATGCTGTGACCTCCTTAGACTTCTTATCAATCAACAGTTGGTGATATCCCTTAGTCAGATCCAAAGTGGTGAACCAAGAAGATCCAGCCATGGCATCCAGCTGATCCTCAATTTGGTACATTGGGTAGGCATCATTTACAATATCCTTGTTTACCATTTGGAAATAAATACAAACATGAATGTTCCCATCTGGCTTTGGAACACAAACCATTGGAGCAGAATAAGGACTGATGTTCTCCTCAATCAGATTGGCTCTTTGCATCTTCTCCACCTCTTCTCTGATTGCAGCAACTGCAGCAGGACTACAACGGGATACATACTCTTTGTATGGCTTCCCAGTAAGCGTTTTTATGATATAAGGTGGAGCGGTTCTCCCTATATCATATTTGTCTAACGAGAAACAAATACTTCATTTTCACACCAGAGTATACAACAGGGTACCTGGTGCTTCACTTGGACATAGTATACAGGTTAAATTGTTGAAGGGCACATAAACATAAGAGACAGTAGGTTTATTTGTTGTGACTTCTCTAACTACGGGAATCCAAACTCTAATACACTGACCTTGCTGAATGTCTACAGGAACCACACAAGTGTTGAACAACTTCCAGGACTTGAGAGATTCACCATTTGAACCATCCTCAAATATTGCCACATTTGAGGATATATGATGGGGCAATTTTGAGCTAACCTGTCCTCCTTACGTTCCACAATTGAAAGCTACCGGTTTTAACTAAGAGGTTTCCTTTGGTGAAATTGAGCAATATTTCTTGGCATAGATGACAACTGACTGGACATATTCTGGTGCTGGTGGAATTGTCAGTTGTTGATAAGCGTATTCAACTCCTTCATGAACCAAGACATTCTTGACAGCATCCAGGCTCACCTTGGCCTCAACAATCCAAGTCATACCAAGCAGAACATCAAATTCTGCCCCATGTAAAACTACCACGGAAGTCTTGACATTAGTATTTTTTACATTTTATCACCACCTCATCAAAAATGTCTTGTTCAATAGTGGTAACCCCATCTGCAGAAGATAAGGTCAAAGTGTCCAATCTTGATGGGTCCATGCCATGTCTACAACAAAGTTCTTTGATACCGCCACTCCAGCACACCCTGGATTGTAGAATGCCTTTGCGGAGATACCATCAAGCAAAATATCCAAAAGGATAACCCCTTGTAATACCCACACAAAAGGGTTTGCAATCAAAAGTGCAGGCATACTCTGGGCCGCCTTTTTACGCCATTCAACTTCCTTGAGCCAATCCACACTCAACTGAACTTGCACAGGCTGCCATGTAATCTCCCTGTCTTCCTTCATCCCTAAGCGCACATCCAATATCCACTCATCTGGAGAGCCGTCTGGACTTCCCTCAGGCAGAGTTGGACAAGAGACATCAATTTCCTGTATGGGTGGTTCCACTGGTTGACTGGCGTTTTTCCCATATTCCTTCAAAGCCTTCCCAGATTGAAGTCTCATTCTCCCATTATTCTCCAAATTATCAGACTCAGGTTGAGAGAAACCTTAGCCCATCTTTCTTTTCCAAAATCCTTAAACATAAGGTTGGGATGCTCCTTGTCAAATTCCACACAGTTGGGACACTTCCCAGCAAAATGGCCATCTTTTCCACAGATCCAGCATCCCTTGGCCATGGGGAACTTACATACCTGCTTAAATCTAGACATGCAGTCCTTATCAGATGGACTTTTTGGATGTCTGGTTCTCTCAGAAGATTCTTCCCCTGCCGCCACATGAGCTCCTGCTCTGGAACAAGGAGCACTGTGTAGAGAGCCTCCAAGATCTCATTCCATCTGGATAACCTTCTGAACAAGTTTTGACCATGGCATTTTCTCACGGCGTAACATAGAGGCCTGAGTTTGCAACCCGGGCCACATTCCAGTGAAGAAAGCATCCTCCACTAGATCCTGATTATGTTCCACGTCAAAAAAGGCTAAGAACTCCTCCATTCTGGAAAGGTACATTGACACCGTCTCATGGCCAGCTTGAGTAACATCTCAAGCTTTTTGAAGAGCATCACCAGGTCTAAGGGTTACAGTGTAACTGGCTCAAAATTCCTCTAACAAGGTGGTACAATTGTTGCCTTTACGTCTTTCAAACCACTTGAAACAGGCAGGTCCTGCAAGAACTTCCAACCAATATGCTTCTTATCATCTCCTAGACCAGAGGCTTGAATAAGAAAACCCTCCAGGAAAGCGTTTTCTTCCTTGGAATTTCCAGAGAACGGTGACATCTTGGCAAGCATAGACTGGATTCCTTTCACCATGGGTTTTTTCTGCCCCTGCGTTGGGCTCTGAGACAGATCCAGGCCTAACCAGTCCATCCTGCCATTATCCTGCCCTTGACTCTTATTGCTGTTACCTTCCTGAGACAAAGCTTTGAGGAGCTTTGCCTCCAGGGAGGCAATTTTCTCAGATAACACTTTATTGTCATCCCGCCAACGAGCCATGATTTCAACGCTTTTTTCCTCTCGTGCTCTCAACGGCTCAATTTCACAATTCATCATCTCTTTTACTTGTTGCAAGATTTCATCCCATCCTACCAACAGGTTCCAAGCATCCCAAGCATAAATTTGGTTTCCTTGGATGAGAGTCCCTTCCTTTATGAAGTAATTGGAATACAGCTCTTCAAACGCAGCCTTTACTTCTACTAAAGATTTGGCAGGAAAAGTCTTAGTGATCTCCAGGCTGGTCCAAGCTTCTTCCAATGTACTTGTAAGAACCTCCTTTCTTGCTGCAGCAGTTTCCACACAAAGGACCTCAAACTTGGCTCTCTCAAATTTTAACAAAAAAGGCATGACAATTGAAAAATAGGTGAGGGGAAAGCGTCAAAACCAACAATGAATATATTTTATTAATTGTTAACTGTTTTTGCTTATATACCATTTGGGGCATATACAGCTGAAAACCCCTCCGGTTCTTGAATCAACCAATGATTTATGTCATGTGGCCTGACATTCAAGTCATCCAACATAGATCTTTACCTGAAAGATTACCAACAATTCTCAACCTATGAGATTTGACCTACAATGGGCAGAAGTCACGTGACTCCATTCAACCCAATGTACCAATTTGGCATGAAGCTTCCCCAGCTCCCAGCGCCAAAACCCTGTGGATTGCACATCATAAACTCAGCTATTAGTGTTCCAACTGGGAACCAGCTGATCAAACCTGAATTCCTAGGCATCCTTGCCTTTATTTAGTTTTTTTTGCATTTAATGGTTTTTTGCCTTTAAAACCCATTAAACTGCTTTGAAACTTGAACCAGGCGCCACTGCAGCGCCCAACAATTTTCCCAGGCGGTGCCCTAGCGCCTGAGAAAATTTGATAGTGGCGCCTCTCAAATTCATTAGGCGGTGCGGCGCTTTTAACCCAAATTCTGGGGGTTTCCCCATGGTTAACCTTAACCAAACTTCTTGACAAAGTCAAGGCCATTTTAATATAATTAAATCCTCATTAATTATATCCTGTATTTATTAATTAATCTTCCTGATTAACTAACCCATTTTGAGACTCCTAGTCTCCAAGATAGATTTGGCTAATCTTGCCTCAATTCTTTTAGTTAGCCTAAACTAACTAAACATCCACATTCTGTTCTTTTATTAAACATAGATATCCAGTTTCTAGAAACCTTTTCCTCAAGAATTCCAAACAAACCTATCTATATGTAATAAACAGCAAAAACAGAACATCTTTGTATTTTGGTCATTTATTTGGCTAAACGCTCACCAGTGACTGTAGTACAGTCACAAGAAGGTTTCTAAGGGGATCTTTCTTCTGAGAGTGAATAAAAGCCCATTTTGACCCCTATACATATTTCTGAGATACATTTTCTCTTACTAGAGAATGACAATCCCTTCCAGCCAGTTCCTGGCTACAATCCAGGACACACTTTAGGGACTGGTGGACAGGAATCCCACAGGGTGGCTGTAATGTCCTGGGAGTGAGAGTCCTTGGGTATTTTTCCTTTTCAAGGTTGTGCTTTGTGTGGAGCATTGGATGCTTGCTCTGCTTTTTCTGCCCCATAATGCCGGCTTTGGAGGTTGGTTACTTGATCCAGATTATCATGTCTCATTACATGTAATTTGATAGTGTTGTAGTATATGAGGTGTGTGGCTGGGTTATCAAAAGCCATATCTGCAGGTGCTTGTTGCCGTGATTCCTTGTAGGGTCTTATCAGTTCATTCACTGTGCTGGCCAGTGTCAGGTTTCTCACCTGGCATATAAACATGTTGGCTGTGTTTTTCATTACAAATCTTTCAAAGAAGTGACATTTGGAAGTGTCCTGGTCTTCTTAAGTATGATTCTTGTGCTGCTTATTGTACCAGATTCCTGGGTTGTGGGTCAGGCAGATGGATATCTCTACAATCCAAAAATGTGTTGGACATTCCATCTGTGTCAACTTGCTTTGCGCAGATTAGATCCATGCTGTGATGTTATCATAATTAGCTTCTGTAAATGATTTCAAGGGGGTGCTGCAGAGTTGCTGAGCTATGTGAGTGGCATGATGCTTTTGTCAGTGGTTTGAGGCATGAATGAGGGGGCCTTAAAGTCTCCTGGGCTGATAGGTTATTGAAGATGAGGACCAACATTACCTTGTTCTGGTATTGTATATACCATTCTGGTATCATGGTGCCTGGTGTGTAGGTCATCCAATCCAAGGGGAGCCCAGAAATAGTTCTTCTGTGTATTTATTGACCACAGCAAGTATGGACAACAGGAAAATTTTGAAAGGGAAGGTAGGATGGAAACCTACCTGTGATACCAATGTTGTAACTGTGCTGCATTAGCAGAGTTACAGGGTGAAATATTTAAAAGCTATATAATGTCTTTATTGTGGTATCATATATTATATAGTTATGGTAAATCATTTAGGAGGAGAGATATTCCTGATGATCAATCATTTGGATGGGCAAGGGGGTGATGTGTCCCTAATAGTGAGTTAAGCCCTAATTTTTTATGCCATTGGGTTGAGATTGGTATCAGTTCTTTTTCCTGGTTTGTTAATTCAAGTTGCCTTCTGCATCTGGCTTCAAGTGCCAGAAAGGTCAAGTCAAGTGGTACAGAGTCTATTGTGCGGGACTTTGCCAGGGGTTGACCCTGTAGCTTCAACATTGATAGACGGGATCTGATGATTTGAACATCTAATTCTGATCCTTATTGGTCCATCTGTTGACACAGAATTTAGACATGGCTTGAAGCTTGTAATTGGTTTACATGATTGCCATTCTATTTCAATTAAGTGCCAAAATTAAGCTAATGTGTATGATTGCCAGATCTCATTTTCAGTTGAAAATTATGTAAGGGTTTAGCAGTCCGACATTTTGTCAACCGGCTCTAGTTATAAATGATTTGTTTTTATTGCATGGTTTCTGTTAGGCGGAAGTGGTTTTGCTTATCCTAATAGCTTTGCAGACTGTTGGATGGTTTTCGATTGCTATAACTTTTGTACTAAATAGGAATGTGATTATATATTCTTATTGTATAGATTGCGCTTATTTTATATCCAAGTTATCAAACTCATAAGTGCCATCTGTTCAGATGAACTTCTGAAAATCAATCAATACTTTTTCAAGGCTGGTGGAAGCGTTTTCAGCTAGAAGAGGTTCAATGATATTCTCATATGAATAATCACTTCCCGAAGAGAGGTTGATATGGAAGCTGGATCTAGAATAACCTGCTTCTTTTGGCGCTGCGTTAGATAGTTTGGGGATAGCTCGGATGACCATGGGATCGGCAAGGAATGAAAACAGATGCAATAGTCCTCTAGAGCAGTACCCAAATCTTCCCCAATACAGTAGAACGGCAGGACGGGTTCTGAAAAGGATATAGTAGATCCTGCATACGTTTGATCCAAAATGGGCCAGAAAGCAGGACATTGGGTAGAGACACGTGCGACAAATTAAGCTTTTAAAGCTTAGTAAGGGTGCGCTATTGAATTTGCAGGGTGGATCAGTCAGAGTTTCTACGGATTGGTAGTGCTTCTTGTTCTTCACTCTGAAAAGAACCATTATTGAGATAACAAGACAATATGTGACAGTCAAAAATGTGAAAATGGTAGTATAAATCAGGCGAACATAATAGCTTGCTGATGGCCCATCCTTGAAGAAACACTTGGCATTTGAGTTTCTACCAAAGTTACCAAGTACTTTTGTGTTAGTTTCAGAGCAATGGAAGTACCTAAAAGTGGAACATCGAGAAGGAATGGGGTTACAAATGAAAGAATCCAATAAATCAACTCCCATTTGTATTGCGGCTTTCTGTTACAGAGGATGACAAGCATCAAATTCGTTGTGATGCCTATATTTAATCCCAGATACATGTGGAGAAGCAACGACGAAAGGAAACCGATAACTGAGCA
Organism: Entomophthora muscae; assembly: GCA_014839935.2. Lineage (NCBI taxonomy): Eukaryota > Fungi > Entomophthoromycota > Entomophthoromycetes > Entomophthorales > Entomophthoraceae > Entomophthora > Entomophthora muscae. Next base: position 166,429 of record QTSX02000850.1, on the reverse strand, counting down.
GGATGTATCGTCCCATTCTACTACTATGCATCCCATAAAGTGCTTGACAAAGTCAACAAATGCAATTCCAAGCTGTAACCTAGTTGATACCCGGTCAATAGCAGCATAGTCACAGTTTCCTTAATATTAGCTCCATCTCACTAAAGGCTTACTTATCAAGAAGAATAGTACTATGACTATCAGAGCACTTATGGCTGATACTATATCTAGCGTGAGAGTTAAACACTTCAAAATGTTCATTTTTAGCCGTGGTATAAGCCTGATGGTTAAATAAGGAGAAGTGTGGCACTTGAACTTTATCTGTAATAAGGGATCACTGACACCCAGCCACTGCTGATCAAACTTGCCGTCCAATTTGATTAAATGCTCCTGGGGATTAAGCTTTCTATTTAAAATAAAAATATAATAATATTTGTTGTAAATTTCATATAGTCAGCAATTTATATCTTAAACATAACTGTTATTATGCTATCAAGATAAGCCAAATTCCATTTAAATTTATATCTGTGAATTCGCTTTTATCGTTCCCTTTGCCCAATCAAGGCACTATAAGGATCTAATACACCTTTATGTTGGATATTTTTGCTTGGGTGAAGATTTTGTTATCTGGATGACAAAGAGTTTAAAGTTATGTATATTCTCAATTAAGACGTGTGCCCAAATAAAGCTTATCAACTACTCGTTTTAATTAATTTTTGCGACTTGTAAAACGATGAACTCTTGGATAATTGGTTGCAGCTATCCTGTGCCGCTGGTAGTGTTTGCATTTGATTAGGCTTCGAAGCATAGTTTTGGAACATTTGATTCGCACAGGTGGATGTTTCTGGAACATCTAATGGTGAGCTTGCATCTTATAACTTTCCCATGGAGCCTATCTATGATTGAGGTTAACTGGCACCAATGAGTTCAGATCCGAATTTAATTGACAACCAGTTGATCCTTAGTTGATGGAATTTAGATTGAAATTTGTTTATACATCTTAATGAGATAGTGGCTGTCGTGTTCTGAGGTGCGGCACAGACACACAACGGGAAATCCTAACCTTAGGATTGGCTTTGTACTAAGTCATGGTTAGAATGGCAGGGAAAACTTTGTGATTACCTTTTGGCCCTGATTGAATAATCTCTACTAGTCGCGGCTAGAGAGAGGCGCCAAAGTACTTGGAGACACAACAACAAAAATGTGAATAGAACTTGATTTTTATTGGTGAATAAGAAATAGAATATATAGTGGTTGCCAATACCACAAAACACTACCAGGACAGTAGGATCACTTGCCACAAGCATGAGTGGAGCAAGTGAGTTGCGCAGGATCAGGAAACTGAACACTTGAATTCCCCAATTTGGAGCCAGACTCATGTCAAAGAGAAAAGGCAAAAGAGAGCAATTTGTCCTCAAAATAAGCACACAACAGCAAAATTGAAACAGTGTGAATAGCAGCATTCACAACACTGCCCCTTTCTAGATTGGCCTTAGAGGGTAGTACTTGCAGAGAAACTTGACATGCACTTGGGCAAACAGACAACCACTAGAGAGGGGTTTCACAGTGTACTATGATCCTTGTTTGGATGTTAATTCTAAGGGCCCAATCCACAGTGTATCTCATTTATGGGCGCGCCTCCTACTCTATGCTGATAATAGAGAACATGATCTCCAATATTGAACTCAGGCAAAGGGGAACACCCAGCATTGTCAGGAGAGAGCTCATGAATCTTGGTCTTATACGCAGAAGTATATGCAGTAGCCTGTATGTCAATGATGAGGTTGACAAGTATTTGATGCGGGTGTTAGGGTCCATGGCCCTATCAGAGGAGAGTAGGGGGGCCTCCAGGAGCAACAGAGTAGTGTCCTTACGCCCATTGTTGTAAATTAGATGGCATATGTATAGCAATCAAGGCTATCAGTGGAATTAATCCTGATAGTCAAAACTAAACTGGTTTGCATCCAAATCTGTTAGATCCAACGGATTTGTAATTCCAATTGTATCTTGGACGTTATGATAGGTTGGCCGTACTATTACATCCAGTTTGGATTGGGTTTGGGAATTACTAGCAGCTTCTGTAATGGGCAGCTGCAAGCTTCAGCCACTCTGGGGTAATGCACACCCCCTCTTCTCTGTCAGATTGTTTGGATCATGCTAAGATGAAAATAGTACAGATGCAAGAGCCTGATGGATATCAGAAGATCATGTAATGTTCCTAACAATGATGCATGTGTTAATAACACCTCTGCATTCATTGTGCAGCCAGAATGGTATATAAACTTCCTTTCTTTTCAAATAAAAGACACCTTTTCACATATTAATTCTTGCCTTTACTCAACTCAGTTGTTACCTATTAATTAAAGGTAAAGATTACAGAATCATTGGACCTGTATTAATTTGTGTTTAGGACTATTACTATACTCTACAAGAAACAAAAGACGTCCACCAGGCCAATTCATGACATTTGGTGATCACTCCTAGAATGTATTTTTACAAACACACCAAACCTGCAGAACACTCCCGCCGTGGTCCTGTTTCAGCCCAGGGAGGGAATGGTTTACTCTCTGCTTTTGCTTTAGCCTACCTGCAAAGCATACTCCAGCAGACGCCAGAACTATCCTTCCTGGAGACCACCAACCAGGATGGTTCTCCCAAAAATCCCCAGGAGCTGCCTGTACTGAGCCAGTTCAGGGAAGATGTGCAGAGACCTCCCTCCATTCAATGTTATCAAAACTTAAATTTGAATGTGGCAATCTCTAACCATGTGACTGATAATATTGTATCCTCCTCCTAAACTTTGGACTCTACTATCCAAGGGATGGATGAAGAAGCAGTACAAGATGGGGAGAACTTGGCTTGCCTGGCAATCCTGCCAGTGTATGGACCCTCCATCAGAGAGAGATTCCAAACCTTGAGACATATCACTCCAAACCAGCTCAAGAAGGACATAAAGACTATTAACCAAAAGAAGGAGTACCTATACTACTTTGTACATGCTGCTATATGTCATAATTGTGTCCACCTTGCACGTCAAGAGAATGTTCTTCTGCATCAAGGGCAATTGATTGCGGCCCAACAGAACTTCTTACAGACCCTGTACTCTGAGCTCAGTTCAAACTTTGGCTTAATTAACCAACAGATTGCTGATCTGGTCAGAAACCAGATTTCTTCTACCCACTTCATGTAGACTTTAGAGCAATCCTTCCACAACTACATTCCCCAGGTGGTTCAACAAATCCTTAGAAATTATGGATTGGATCCACATTGGATCTCTGTAGTAACTGAACACGTCAAAAGCTCCAGAGACCTCTTCCAGGCCATTGTACAGGAACTGGAAAAGATAATCACTGGTACTACAGCAGACAAGACCGCTGGGGTTGACAACAGCATGCTCCATAAAGAGGTGATGAAACTCTTCAGCCACTTTCACTCCTTGGAGAAGATTGTGCAGGAACTCCAACATGATAATACCTTCTTGTATGGGGACTTACGCACTTTCCAGGCTCAATTAGCCAAAGGAATCAAGGATCTTAAGGCCATCTATGCTGGTCCCAAGCATGATCAACAGAGACAGGCTGCCTTAGAGCAGGTCAACCAGATCTTTGCTGAGACCGCCTGTCAACAGATCCAAGGCTTAGAAGATGAAGTGGATGGACTGTTAAAAGAAAAACAAGTAATCAGAGAAGAGCTCAAGGACACTAGAGCCACTCTCTTCACTCTCCAAGATCAGATTGAACAGCTTACTGCTTGTCTACCAGCCTTTCCACCTAGAGGAAATACTGTACATTTTGAGGAGCCTAAGTCAATTAGTAGACTTTCCTTGGGGAGCCAGGAACACTCCTCTGGCAATGAATCCTACCATAGCTATGATGAAGATGATGCTGCCCAGAGAAATGTCCCTAGGAACATCATGATGACTGAAGCAGTACTAGAGAGTAGTGAAAACCCCCTGGCTACTCCTGAGCAAACCAGATTGCAGGAATGCCAGGCTACCTCAGAAGCTAGGTATCAAGCTTCCAGAAGCAACCACTCTCCCATCAGACAATCATTCAACACAAGCAGTGTGATCCCTAACTTCAAACCTGTCAATTTGCATAAAATTTGATAGGAAAAGTAATGTCACCATGTTTTTGAGATTGTACAAGAACACAACATATGGGGCTGATGAGGCAATAAAGAACTCTGCCATCTTCAACTTTCTAGATTCTGAGACCCAAACCATCATCATGCCTAGACTCCCAGAATGTGGATGGACCTTTGCCAACGTCTCCAAGGCATTAATGGATGAGTTTGGCAGTGAAGAGGCCCTCAACAACCGGAAAATGGACTTTGTGGAGGGAGGCATCAAAAAGGGAGAAACCATGCAGGAGTTTGCTGATAGGTTCTATCTAGAGGCCCAGACTTTGATTTTCTGAAGGCTGCTTCCTTCATTGATGTTAAGTCTGCTCTGCTCAATGCAGTACAACTTAACAAGAACCCCTCTCTTGCTCTGAAGTCTGGAATCTATGAAGACCACACTGTTTCCCACCTGATTTGCCACCTGCTCACATTCAAGGATGAATTTGAAGTGCCCATGCTCTCTGGACCAAGAGCATTCCAAGATAATAGAAACAAACCATTTTTCTGTTGCAACTGAACCAATGAGAGTTCAGTACTTGGAGTTGGGGAAGACAACAGTCCAATAGGAAAGGACAGAATAATAAGAATAAGGTCTTGTTTATTGTAGGATATTGTGGTTAATATACTAAATGGGGGAAGCCATAAGGCCACAAGGGGGTGGCATAGTGGGGAGTTCCATGTAGGGTTTGGAGCCAAGGAATAACTTGTGCGGGGATCAGCGGGTCAAATTGGCAACGCTCCTAATTAGGATAAAGCGCCTGCCATTTGACCTTGCCATCAGATTAATCCATAACATTAGATATGTCAAGGGGTGACTCCTCAAGCGCCCCCTGTGTATTGTAAGATATGTTAGCAGGCAAGGTTTGAACCTCAGTTGCAACATTTCTCTGACAAGCCCAAGGCTGGGAAAAGCTCTACCACTCAAGGAACAGCTGGTACCAATAGCAACCACACTTGCTATAAATGTGGAAAGCTAGGACATATGTCTAGAAAATGCAGGCAACCAGCACCCAAGGTACATCACCTAGAAGCAGAGGAATATGATTCAGAAGGAGATCAAGAGGATGAGGAGGCCTCTCAGGATGAGGAGCCAAAAAACTGCTAAGCAACCAGGGTGAGGAGAAATCCCTGGTTGCTCATGTACATATACCTCCCCTTTCTCCACCCTCTCCCCTCCCACCTGAAGACCCAGGTGCTACTGGCTGTGTCCCTCAATCTGGCACAGCTCTGACTTTGGAAACCATAGACTCCAAAGCCCTCAAACCAGCAAGCCCTAGCCTAGGCTCCACTGATCCTGATGCTAGCCCCTTGCTCTACTATCCTGACTCCCAGGAGATAGAAGAAGACCAGCTTCATAGAATTTTTGCTATCAACGCCCTCACCAGAGGCAGGAGAATAAAGAAGGAACCCTTGATCACCCCTGAAGCCAGAGAGACGGTTGCACTTTCTTACACTGAGCAGTTGACTCTCCCTACTACTGAAGTCACGCATGAGAGTGATAGCGCCAAGAAAATGGCACAAATCCTCAAGTTTTTTAATGTCTCTGCTTCTCTGGATGCCCTGAAAGGATTCAGTCTTACCTTGTGTACAGCTTTGGAGGAATTTCTTAGTGAATACAAGGATATGGATGTCTATCAAGTAACATCTCTAAGTAATGGAACTGATAGAACGGACTGCACCTACATTGATATGATGGTCCACAAGGTTAAGGTCTGAGCCATCATTGACTCTGGTGCACCAGGAAATATCATCTCCTCGCAACTAGTCAAGAAATTGAAGTTGGCCCCAGACTTGGATTACCAAGAGGTATTTGGGACAGCAGGCCCACTTACCACTAAAGCCATGGGCGCTTACTTGTCATTGCCCCTACGGTTTGAGAAGTTGATTGTAACTGCCCCTGTTATAGTTCTGGAAAATCACAGTTATGATATCCTTATTGGCATAGGGTTCATGACAAGGTATGGGACTATTACCAACCATGGTGATAATACCTTCAAAACCCTAGGTCAGACTATCCCCATGTACTACAATGGTACTAAAGTGATTGACCTTCCCAAAAAGAAGCTTCACTTCATCAACATGGAGTATGCTGACGGTGATATTTCTGTGGCCTATACCTTACGGCACAGAAAGCTTAGGATGCTTCCCCTGTCAACTAAGGAGTATAAAGGGATCACCTTGTACAATTCCTCCTTGTTTACCGTTCCTTCTGGGTCTCAAGTGATTCAACATACTGGTCTGTCCTTAGATATTACTTCTGGGTTACATGGTGAAGTCTTTGGCCATCATGGTGCCTCTTGCCTGGAACCATGGATCTGTCCTGGACTAGTCATGCCTGGACCAGAAGAGCTTAATTTCCTTCTATCCAACCTTGGTCCTGTCCCTTTGAATGTGCAGAAAAATCAGCTTTTGGGATACATCAGACTAGAAGAACACTCTAACTTGCTCCAAGTGTCCCTTTTGCTGGACTTGATGGGCTAGGACTTCTGGTGAACCAGCCTTTGGTCTTGCCTGTAATTCCTTGTGACTCTCTGATTAGTCTCACTGGACCAGAAAAGGATCAGGCACTGACTCTCTTTGACAAATACAAGGAATTCTTTGTCAAGGATGACTTAGACCTTGGGAAAGCCATTGGACTAGAGCACATCATTGACACTCAAGGACAACCCCCAATCTGGTCTTGCCCTATTTGCCATAGTCAAGCAAAACAAGCTATAGCTAACAAAGAACTTCAGAAGTTACTAAGCTCTGGACTGTTGGTACCCAGAAAAAGTCCTTGGTCCTTTCACTTCTTATTGTCAAAAAGAAGGATGATTCTAATAGAGTGGTCATTGACTATAGAAGACTGAACTCCATCACTAAGATGGACTCCTATCCCCTTCCACTTATTGATGATACTTTGGATTTTTTGGGAGGAGCTAAGTTCTTTAGTGCCATGGATCTAATCAGTGGCTACTGACAAATTGATCTTCCACCTGAAGATCAGGAGAAGTGTGCTTTCATTATTGAAAAAGGACTTTTCCAGCCCACACGGATGCCCCAGGGACTAACAAACGCCCTTGCCACTTTCCAGAGAGCTATTAATGCAGTTATGGGTGACTTGAAGCTCACATTGGTGCTTGTATACTTGGATGACTTTAAAGTTTTCTTCAAAACTTTCACTGAGCATTTACAACACTTAGAAGAGGTTTTCAAAAGGTTACTCAAAGCCAATCTAAAGCTGAAGACAAGGAAATGTAGTTTCTTCAAGTAACACTTAGAATTCCTAGGGTTTGTGATAAGCAAGGATGGCCTACGCCCTTTACCTGCTAAAGTGGAAGCAATCACCAAGATGCAGGTACCAGCCAACAAGCGTGACATCCAAGTCTTTCTGGGAATTATTGGTTAAGCTGTAGGTTCATCCCAAACTTTGTTACACTTGGGGACTCCTTGTTCAATCTTCTACGTGCTGATGTAGACTTCTTCTTGAGCTCTGCCTGTCAAAAAGCCTTTGACGCTCTGAAACAGACTCTGATGTGTGCCCCTGTACTGGCCTATCCTAACTTTGAAAAACCTTTTGTGGTGCACAAAGATGCTAGTCTTACTGCCATTGGTTGTGTCCTTTCACAACTAGACAACAATGGACTAGAACACCCTGTTGGCTGTTGTTCTTGTACCTTGAACTGTCATGAACGCAACTACACAGTGACTGAAAGGGAATGCCTGGCAGTAATTTACTCTTATCAGCAGTTTAGGGTATACTTACATGGTGTACACTTTACTGTGGTTACTGATCACGCTTCCCTCCAATGGCTGAAAACATTGAAGGACCCTGAAGGAAGACTTGCTTGTTGGGCCATCAAACTTCAAGCCTTTAATTATGACATAGTGCACCGTGCTGGGGCAGTCCATCAGAATGCAGATTGCCTCTCAAGATTGCCTACCATTGCCCTTGTGCCCTCTATTGCCAATGAGCTTTATGACAAACTACTGGTTGACCAATCTTTGTGGGGGAAGAGCCCACTGAAATCCAAAATGTTCTTAAGAAGCTTTCAGTGGACACCAAGGTTAAAGATGGTCAACTCTTTAAGCTTTACAAGGACAACTGGTTGTCATATGTACGCCCCTCACTCAGAACAGACTCTGTAGTTGCCTCACACAAAGCTACAGTACATGGAGGAATACAAAAACCCTTGCTCAGTTACAGCAGCATTGCTACTGGAAAGAAATGCCCTCAGATGTTGCTGAGATTTTAGCTGCTTGTCATGACTGCAATGTTGAACGGCCAAAGGTTGCAAGATTCCAGCACAAGCTGATCCGCCCAGGATTTGCCTTTTATACTGTGGCCATTGATGTGGTGGGACCCTTGCCATTCTCAAAAGGGAAAACAAGTACATCATAGTGGCTGTGGACCAGTTGACCAAATGAGGCCAAGGCTATCCCAAATCAGTCTGCACTCACTACAGCCATGTTCATCTTGGAACACATCATCATAATGCCACAGATGTCCTCGGATGCTGCTAACTGACAATGGAACCAACTTCACTAGCTATATGATACCCAGACTAAATCAGCTGATGGGTATCAGAGGCACATTATCCACCCCATATCATCCACAAACTAATGAAATGGTTGAACAGACTAATGGAAGTTTGGTACAAATCCTTAGGAAACTAGAACACTAACATGAGTCAGAATGGGACACTTACCTGCCTGCAGCCAACTTTGCTTACAACATTGGCTATCATAGAGCAACAGGCAAAACCCCCTTCCAACTCCTGTATGGACGTCAGCCTGGTTTACCTCCTCATCTGTACTCCTTGGTGAAACCTAATCTGGCTGTCACCCCAGAAGCCTACCTCCATAAGCTGGCTAGACTTTGATCAGAATACAGGCCAAAGCCTATACTATCAATCTGAGCACCAAGAAAAAGGATATGGAGCTTGCCCAAGCTAAACGTCCTGCCCTTCCCAGTTATCAGATTGGAGACTTAGTCTACTTCTATAGCAACAGAGACTATGGACGTGAAAGCAAACTTGCCTCCCTATGACAAGGACCTGTTAAGGTCATCCAGAAGTAGGTCCTGATAGTTATACATTGAAGGAACCTATTACTGGACAACTGGTCACTAGAGTCCATGTGCAATACATGTGTATGGCTCCTAGTGATCAGGAGTAATTCCCCTTTAGGACAAAAATTTTGGGGAAAAATCCTAATAAAAAATGCCATGGGCTGTTGTCCACATTGCAGAAAGAAAGAAATAAGGCATATATCCTAAAAAAGGTTTTATTGGAACTTGCAGTGTTTGGAGATCACTGCCTTTAAATGATGAGTCATTGTAAGAAGGACCACGTAGGCCACCATGTACTCCTTCACATAGTCCTCCTTAAAGTGCCACAGACGGAAGATAGGGTAATCAGGGTATTTATCCCAAGACTGTGCTTGGTTGAGGCCCATCCAGACGGGGAATCCAATTCACACTACCAAGGCATCCCCAAACAGATGCTCTCTGCTCCAGTACTTTTGGTTCAAGGCAATATCTGGCTTGTAGATTTCCTGCATGAGTCCCTCTATCAACATGGGAACGTCCTCTACCTCAGCCACGCTAGCTTATCCAAAGGAGATGTGAGAAGGTGCCCAAGCAAGGCCAACCAAGTATACATATCCTTGCTCTTAAGATTCAAGGCTTTAAGCAGACCAGCTGTCACTTGTTGGATACAGAAGTTCTTACAATCCTTATCAACCTAGCTGGCTACTTCCATGTCCACTCTTCCTTCATGGCGCCAGGCCCTGATCATCCCCCAGAGTACTGCCAAAACAAGGTCTATCTGTTCCTGGTCAAACTTCTTCCCTTGCCACTCAAATGCTTGAAGTTGACTCTCCGCAAACTTTAGTGCTGCTTCTTGGTCAAAACAGAAATGATAAAAATTCCCCTCCTTGACTTTAGCTTGAGTTAACATAGAGGGATCCTTCAGCACTTATTGAAATAAGGCATGAAGGTGGGGCCCTTCCCCAAGTTTGACCTCCTTGGCTTCTTTCCAGTCCAGAACACTGGAAAGATCAAACCAGGTGATCCCTTTCTTGTGTTAAGCCTCTAGTTGAACCACCGGCTCCTGTGCCTGAGAGGTCTGTATGCGCTTAACCAACTGTTCTGCCCTCTTCTGGCTCTTATTCTGGGCGCTTCTTTCTTTAGTCAATCTGGCCTCCTTACTGGCTGCCACTCTGGCCCTAACAGTAGTAGTTCTGGAAGCCCTTAGTGATTTAGTTTGGTTATCTGACATATGCAACCCTTGAGTACTGTGCCCTCTATTTATACCCTTGCCCATTCTAGTAGTGGGAAATGTTGTAAATTAGACAGCATGTGTATAATGACCAAGGCTATCAGTGTAATTAATCCTGATAGTTAAGACTAAACTGGTTTGCACCCAAATCCCTCTGATCCAACAGATTTGTAATTCCAACTGTATCTTGGACGTTACAATAGGATGGCCGTACTATTACATCCAGGTTGGATCAGGTTTGGGAATTACTAGCAGCTTCTGTAATGGGTAGCTGCAAGCTGCAGCCACTCTGGGGTAATGCACACCCACTCTTCTCTGTCAGATTGTTTGGATCATGCTAAGATGAAAATAGTACAGATGCAAGAGCCTGATGGATATCAGAAGATCATGTAATGTTCCTAACAATGATGCATGTGTTAATAACACCTCTGCATTCATTGTGCAGCCAGAATGGTATATAAACTTCCTTTCTTTCCAAATATAAGACACTTTTTCACATATTAATTCTTGCCTTTACTCAACTCAGTTGTTACCTATTAATTAAAGGTAAAGACTACAGAGTCATTGGACCTGTATTAATTTGTGTTTAGGCCTATTACTATACTCTACCAAGCAACAAAAGATGTCTACCATGCCAATTCACAACACCATACAGAATTGCAAAGGGGGAATGCCCAGGGACACGGTGTTTGCTGATGGGATAGGCAAAGAGTGCAGTGGGTAATTATAGATACCAGTTGGCAGCATTGGAATAAGTGAGCTTCCTCATGATGGAGGCCAGAGTCAAGTTTGCACACTCAATTGCACCATTGGTAGAAGGATTATAGGAGGTAGCAAAAGACTGGTGAGACCCCAAGGCTTCAACAACAGAGGTTACAACTTGGCGTTAAAATTAGTCCCATTGTCAGATAATAACACTTGAGGACAGCCATGGTGAAAGAATACTTCTTGCAACAGAAAGGCGGTTGTTGTCTTGGCAGTGATGTCCTTAGTAGGGCGAGCTTCTACCCACATGCTAAAATAATCAACAGCAATTAGGATAAACTGGCAAACAGAGCAAAGGCGGGGGAGAGGCCCTACAGCATTGATGCTGACTGTGTGAAAGACATGCTGTAGAGGGACTGTTTTGAACTTGTGAGAGGCAGCTCAAGGTGCTGGAGTTGAAAGTCATGACAACTGGCAATGACATCTGGGATGAACAGGCAGAGGTTCTCCCAGAATTAATTCTTCTGGAGCCAGTCATAGGTCTTGGCAATGTCTCTATGTTCAGTCTTCTTATGAGCTTAAAGTACTAACAAGAGGCAGAGGCTAGGGCGTACATAGGGCAGGTATGACATGCATCTTTTTGAAGAGCTGATTGTCACAAATGAGAGTATTCTCAGATAGTTTAGACAGGACAGATTGAATCTCTTCAGTCTTGTTTTCCCAATAATAGGGATACCCAATCAACTTGTATAACCAATCAGCTTCAACAGGGTGTAGAGCAAGAATAGGCATTCTGGACAGTCCATCAGCATTTTGGTGTTGGATCCCAAAGCAGTGGAGCACTGTGAAGTTGATGCCCTGCAAGAAAAGGGCCCATCTAGCTAGCCGTCCTTCTGGTTCTTTGAGATGCTGAAGCCACTTGAGCAAGGCATGATCAATGACCACAGTGAAATAAATGCCATAAACATAATGACAGAATTTTTTGACTGCATGCAGTATGACAAGGCATTATTTCTCTGCGGCACTATAGTTATTCTCATAGTTTGTTGAGGACACAAGAGGTATATGCTATAGGGTGATCCTCACCTTCATCATCTAGTTGAGCCAGGATGGCCCCAATAGCTAGTGTGCTAGTGTCTGTGTAGAAGATGAATCCCTTATCATAGTCTGTATATACCAAGATGGAAGCCTCTTTGAGTTTTTGTTTGAGGGTTTCAAAGGCTTGTTGTTGACTATCAGTCCATTCAAAAGGAACATTGTATAACAGTTGAACCAGAGGTTCACTAGTGTTGGCAAAATCAGGGATAAACTGTCTGTAATCAACCATAAGGCCCAGAAAGACTTGAACCTTTTGCAGGTTGGTGGGTGGAATCATTTTGTCAATACTCTCAACCTTCTTGGTCATAGGAAAATTTCAGTCTGGGTTACTTCATGGCCCAATAATTCAAGACGTCCCTTGAAGAAAGCACACTTCAAAGGTTTTAGTTTGAGACCAGCTTCCCAAATCTTCAGGAACAGTTCCTTGAGGTAAGCCAGGTGATTGGTAAAGGTAGCAATGAAAAATTTTATATCATACAAGTACACCAGGACACATGAAAGCTTCAGATCACAAAGGATGGAGTCCATGGCCCAATGAAAGGTAGCAGGGGTATTGCATAGTCCCCAAGGCATACATGTAGGCTCAAACATCTTTTCATAATTGATTAGTGCAGCTTTTTGCCTATCCTCCAGAAAGAGGTGAACTTGCCAGTAACAAGAGGCAAAATCCATAGCTGAGGAAAACTTGGAGCCTCCAAGGTGGCAGAGTGTGTTGTTGATACGCGGCATGGGGTAAGAATTCTTCTTGGTTAAGAAATTTAACTGTTGATAGTCCATCACAATGAGGTTATCTCCATCTTTCTATTTCAGTGTGAGCAAGGGGAAGGCCCATGGACTTTGGGAAAGAGCAAGTAACCCAGCGTTTAATAGCTTCTTGAGCTCTTTAGACACCTGAGCGCCTTTCACTTGATTACAGCAACAAGGTTTAGCTTGGAAGGGGGGAGCATCACCTGTATCAATTGGATGAATGACTCCTTTAGCTAGACCATAGTCAGTGGTATCCTTAGCAAAGATATCTGAAATCAAATCTAGCAGGTCAAGCACATCTTTCTGTTGGACAGGGAATAGTTGCAGGAAGTCCTGAGCAATGGACAGAGATAGGACCTGTGGCTTGTCTTCAGGTAAGTTGAAATCCTGAAAGGTGCCAAAGGGATGTAGGGATAGCAGATCAGTAGAATTCAGCAACTTTTTATAGCCAACAACCTGGTCTCTAGACACATTTATGGGTAGATCATTTAAGTTGGCTATCACCAGCTGGAAAAGCTCTTTGTGAGAGACATCCAATATCCCTGAGCAGAGGTAAGGTGCGCTGGCCTAGTGAGGGAGGAGAGTACAGCTCTAAAAATGTGCGCTCAGGCAACTTGTATGATATATGAGAGTACAGGATGGCTTGAGAGCCGGGGGGTATAGTCACAGCAGAAGTGACAAGGAGAGGAATCCCTTCAGACGCAGGGCAGGCCAAAGGAAGATACTTCATATTAGACAAGTGGATTAAGTACTTTAGTGTGAAGACACCAGTGGGATACTCTAAGGCACGCATCTTGAGGCGCTTCCCTGGGACTTTGAAAGGCTCTTCAAAGATCAGAGGGACTTTGCACCCTAAAATAGAGGTAGCAGTTTTTTAAATTGATTATCCCATTGTATTTCCTAAGGAGTTTGGTATCAACTAGAAGATTGTAACTATCATTCTCCAGGACCACAACAGGCGCGGCTAAGAGTATCTTGCCAAACTGCATAGGGAGGATAGAGTATGCCCCTATAGCGCGAGTCATGGACAACCCAGCTGTACCTTAAGACTGGTGGTAATTGAGGTCAGGGGTGAGTTTGAGCTTCTTAAAAAGCTTTGAGGAGACAACAATAACAGGAGATCCCATGTCTAAGACAGCCTTGATCTTCACCTTTTGGACAGATATCTCTACACAAGTAGTATTACAACCAGAGGGCGGTAAGACAGCCAGGATATCCTTGACTTCAGCTAGTTTCTTGTCCCACTTCTCAATAATGCATCTCAAACCTGAAAACTCCTTGTAGACAGTCTGGTGAGGAAGCAAGACTGAAACATAATTGAATACAGCATCAGCAACTTCAGCAGCTTCCTCAGACAACTTCAAAAGCACATGAGACCTCTTATCTTGAGTGAGGTATGGACAGGAGACAATTTCTTTGGCTTCAGACAAAGGTTTGGCAGTTGTTGAGCTTTCCCAGTGCATAGTTTATAAGGGACTGCAAGGTCTCAGGAACTGCAAGCACTGAATACCTATAAGGGTTGGGATCATCAACATCTGAGTTGTCCATATCAGAGTAATCAGAGATATTGTGGAACAATAGCAGAATGGGAGGCGCTTCAGTGTTGGCAAGCTCCAAGTCTGCTATAGATGGGGGGGGGTTGGAGGAAACTGGGAGGGAATTTTCAACCAAGAGCGTCTCTGCCTCTAGGTTGACTGTTCTTTTCCCTCCTGCTCCTTGGGGTTGGCACCCTCAACTCAAGGATTGGTACATACTTGAGAGTGGTGACCTATCTGGCCGCAGTTATGGCAAGCTTGATATCTAGGAGGGTTCTGAGATTTCATGATGAGGATGTGCGGAGCACAGGAAGAAGAGCCAGTTTTAGATACCACTTGATTCTTGAGTACAACAGCTCCAGAGTGGGTTAAATGCATATCCTGGAGCAATGTCTCTATACTCTTTATCAAGGAGAGCATGACCTTGTGAGCTTTGAAATAGAGGCAAAAAAGCTGATTAACTTTGAGAGCTTGAGCACAGGCCATGTACGCTTCATGTGCTGTCAACTATCTACTCATTATCAACTGCTGTCTTTCCATGTAGAATCTGTCCACAAATTCAGCTAGTGTCTCTTTGGGCTTGAAGATGATGTGCATAAAAGCATCCTTTTTCACTTCCAAACTAAGGTTGTCACTAAACTTGTCAATCAACAGCTGTTTCATCTCTTCCCAAGTCTTAATTGTGGTAAACTCTGGCACCACCACTTCTTGGCAAGTTGGGTGCAAGAAAATTATAATGTGTTCTTTCTTGACCTCATCAGAGGCCTGTCTCATAGCTGTCTTGTAGATAGTCAAGAAAGCTACAATGGAGGAAGTTTTGGGGCCAAAAACTTGCTTAAAGTAGGTTTGAAGTGAGCTTTGGGAGTAAGGCCAACATTGTTACTATTGGGAACATTTCTACATGAGGAGAGATAAGTATCAGATTCTGTAGGGGGCTGTTGTGCTCACAGCTGGTATACACTCTCTTCAAGTATAGTTAAAGTCTCAGAGGTATAAACACCCACATTGTTGACCTGGTCAACCTGTTGTTTGGTAACCTCTAATTTTTAACCATGTGTGGTTACCACAGTAGAAAGTTCAGCTAACTGGGAGGTCATAGAATGTCCCACTGAGAGGCAGGGAGCAAACCTGTTGTTTACCTAATTGATTAACTCACTCATTTATTGAACATCCCTGCCAATACTAGAGTGATCCCACTTCAGGTGATCCACCTCATTGGCTAAAGTAATCCACTCTCTAGCACATTGGATTTGGGGGTTTCCTGACAGTCCAGGGCAGCAACCATCTCCATCAACAACCTCAACTGGGCTAGCAACAGTTGTCATAATCTCACGTAGAGCAACAACCTCTTGCTGTAGCTCAGCAATTTGGGCAGTTATTGCAAGCACCTGAGGGTCTGCTTGCAATGGGTCTTCTGGGTGTCCTTGGCAACAAGTGGATGCACATAGTTCTTGAATGATGTCTCATAGTTTCTGCTCCCTGTTTATCAGATCATAAGATGGGGGAGAAGGAAGAACATCTGGCTTGGGCGTAAACAACTCATTTACTTGAGCTTAAAGTTTGACAAAGGAAGCCGTGATAGTCCTCTCTTGATCAAACTCTTTATTGAGATTGAGGAGAACTCACACAGCAAGATCCACTACTTGTTGCAATTGGTTGAATAAATAAGTAATAAACGCATTGAGTTGTTGCACAAGTTGTTTGAAGTCAGAGAGGTAGGAATTCAGGATGGAGTCTACTTGGGTTTGCCAAGGCTGTTCTAATTGATGAAACTCACTTAGACATTCTCTGACTTACTCAGGGATGAACTGGCGCATTTGATTGATGGAATTGACCAAACAGGTTTGTGAGGTGGCAGAGTTGCACTGATGTCTGATACCAAGGAAAACAGGGAGTGGATCTGTTGTGACCTGAGGCGCGGCACAGATAAACAACAGGGAATCATAACCTTAGGATTGGATTCATAATAAGTCTTGGTTAGAATTGCAGGAAAACTATTGATTACCTTGTGGCCCTGATTGGATAATATCTGCTAGACATGACTAGAGAGACACTAAAGTACGTGAAGACACAATGACAAAATTGTGAATAGAACTTAAATTTTATTGGGTATAGAAATTTGGAAATATATACTATGTAGCTTTACCACAAAAAAGTACATGGGCAGTAGGATCACTTGCCACAAGCATTAATTGGGCAAGTGAGTTGCGCAGAATCAGGAAACTGAACAATTGAATTTCCCAATTTGGAGCCAGACTTATTTCAAAGGGCAAAAGCAAAAGAAAGAGATTTGTCCTCAAATTAACCCATTGAAGGCAAAATTGAAACACAGTGAATGGCAGTATTTACAACATTGCCCCCTCTAGATTGGCCTTAGGAGGTGGTATTCTCAGAGGAACTTGGCATGCACACAGGCAAACAAACAACCACTAGAGAGGAGTTTCACAGTGTACTAAGATCCTTGTTTGAAGGTCACTTGCAGAGGTCCAATCCACAACATATCTAACTTGAAAGTGTGTCTTCCTACTCTATGCTGATAGTAGAGAACATGGTCCCCAATATTAAAATCAGGCAAGGGAGAGCGTCCAGCATTGTCAGGGGAGAGCTCAAGAAATTTTGGTCTTGTACGCAGAGGTGTATGTAGTAGATTGTATATCAATGATGTGGTTGACTAAATCTTTGATATGGTCATTTGGGTTCACAGGCTTATCAGAGGAGAGGAGGGGAGCCCCCAGGAGCAACAAAGGGTGGCCTCATGCCCATACAGCATAGAAAAGGGGGGAGTACCTGGTGATACAATGCTTGCTAAGGCAATATGCAAAGAGAGCAACAGGTAAGTATAGATTCCAGTTTGCAGCATCAGAATAAGTGAGTTTCCTCATGATGGAGACCAGAGTCAAGTTTGCACACTCAACTGCCCCATTGTTAGAAGGATTATAGGAGGCAGTAAAAGACTGATGAGACCCTAAGGCTTCAACAACAGAGGTTACAACTTGGCGTTAAAGTTAGTCCCATTGTCAGATAACAACACTTGAGGACAACCATGGTGAAAAAATACTGCTTGCAACAGAAAAGCGGTTGTTGTCTTGGCAGTGATGTCCTTAGTAGGGCAAGCTTCTACCCACATGCTAAAATTATCAACAGCAATTAGGATAAAGCGGCAAACAGAGCAAAGGCGGGGGAGAGGCCCTACAGTGTCAATGCTGACAGTATGAAAGGCATGTTAAGGGGTGACTACTTGAACTTGTGTAAGGCAGCTTGTGGTTGCTGGCGCTGGTAATCATGGCAACTAGAAATTAAATCTTAAATCAGCAGCTAAAGTTTCTCCCAGAAAAAGTTTTTCTAGAGCCAGTCATAGGTCTTGGCAATGCCTCCATGTTCCGTCTCCTTATGAGCTTAGAGCACCAACAAAAGGCAAAGACTAGGCCGTAAATAAGGTAGGTAGCAGTATTGTACTTTTTTGAAAAGCTGGTTGTCACAGATGAGTGTGTCTTTAGATAATTTGGATAGGGCAATACAAACTTCTTCTCTCTTGTTCTCCCAGGAGGAAGGATATCCAATTATTTCATATAGTTGATCAGCCTCAGCAGGGTATAGCGCAAGGATGGGCATTCTGGACAATCCATCAGCTATTTAATGTTGAATCCTGGGAGAGTGTAGCACAGTAAAGTTGTAGCCTTGCAAGCAGAAAGCCCATCTAGCTAGTTGTCCTTCTGGTTGATTAAGCTGTTGTAACCACTTAAGCAAGGCATGGTAGGTGACCACTGTGAAATGGGTGCCATATACGTAATGGCGGAACTGATTGATGGTGTTGTGAATAACGGCATTCACCATGTTTTGATTTTGCCTTTGTTGGGCCATTTTGAGGATAGATCTCTTGCTTTTGCTTTCAACTCTCAAAATGAACTGGCTTCTGCTTCAGGAAATATGATTTTTTGGTTTCCTGACTCAGCACAACTCACTTGCCCCACTCATGCTTGTGATGAGTGATCCTACCGTCCTGGTAGTATTTTGTGGTATTCCTAATCACTATATATTCCATGTCACATTCACCAATAAAAATTAAGTTCTATTCAAGTTTTTGTCTTTGTGTCTTCTGTACTTCTGCGCCTCTCTCTAGCCACGCCTAGTAGAGATTATTCATCCAGGGCCGCAAGGTAAACACTATTGCCTTCCCTGTCATCTAACCAAGACTTAGTACAAATCCAATCCTAAGGTTAGGATTCCCCGTTGTGTGTCTGTGCTGCGCCTCAGAACACAACAAAAATGGTGCTCACTACAGGGGCTGTAAGCCCCTTGGTTATCCCTTTTGCATCTACGTTTGAAGGTCCCTTGCCTCCGCCTATTTGGGAGTCAACCTTGACTGAAATTACCAGCCCTCCTATTGAGGAAGACATCACCAACCCGCCTATTGTCCCTACTGTACTGAACCTTGGGAATGGTCCCTGCTTAGTTGCTTACCCTATGGGTATCCCTGACTTAGATCAAGTCATGGCGGTAGCCCTTGGGATAGCTCGGGACGGGGACATCCCTTGCCTCCAGCTTCAGTTCAGTTGAGCAGATACTACAAATTGATTGTAGCCCCTCAGTTTCCACAACATCTTCTCCCAGCAGCTGGCTCTGCTGATCATCTGCTGGCATCTTTTGTACAGCCCGCCTTGGCCCACCACCAGATGGTGTTGGGACTCCATGTTCAAGAAAACTTTTTCTCTACAAGAAGCTGTTACTCATCATTGGGACCAGTTTGCCGCCTACCAACAATGGATTCATTCCCTGTTTTCCCTGATATCTGACAATCAGCGTGATTTGGTCACTTCTCAAACACATTTAGTCAATTCCATCAAGCAAATACACCAGTCCATCCCTGAGTACGTTAGGGAACAACTACATGATTTTCACTAGTTAGAACAACCCTGGTGCACTCAAGTAGACTCCACCCTAAACGCTTATCTCTCCAATTTTGAGCGCCTAGTGCAACAGCTCAATGCATACAGTGTCTATTTCTTTGAGCAATTGCAACAGGTAGCTGACCTTGCCGTCCAAGGTCTAAATGAGCTCGATGCAGAATTTGATCAAGAGAGAGCTGCCACTGCCGCCGCTATTGCCAAACTTCAGAGTCAGGTGAATATGCTGTCCTCTCCCAAACCTGATGCTCTGCCTTCTCCTCCTGATGATGATCTGGTGGACAGAGAACAGAGAATTTGGGAAGCCATCCGGTAACTACGTGCTTCCACTTGTAGCCAAGGACGTCCTACTGAAATGCCTCAGCCTGATCCCCAGGTTCTTGCGCTGACTTCTCAGGTTGCTGAACTACAGCAGGAAGTTGCTGCTTTACGTGAGGCAGTGTCAGCCGCTGCTAGTCCACGTGGGGCTAACAAGGAAGATGGATGATGTTCTGGTTTGGCGGGGGCTCCTCAAATCCACTGCGCTAGGGAGTTGATTGCCCTAGCTAATGAGGTGGACCATTTGAAACAAGACCAGACTGAGTTGGACAGAGACATACAGGAGATGAGTGAGTTGGTTGATTTGGTAATCAACAGATTTGCCCCTTACCTATCAGTGGGGCCATCCCTTACTTTGCAACTGGCTGAACTCTCCACAGTTGTCACTACCCAAGGACAACACCTAGATGTTACTGAACAACAGACCGCTCTAGCCAACACTACGGGTGCCAGAACCACTGAGACTCTGAAAACCCTTGAAGAAAGTGTTTGACAACTGTGGGCTAGACAACCCCCTTCCAAATCTGAAGCTGAGTTCTCCCCGCGCATAAATGTACTTGATAGCAACAATGGTGGTCCAACTCCTGAGGCACACTTTAAGCCTACTTTTAAGCAAGTGTTTGATCCTAAAACCTCAACTATCACAGCCTTCTTAACTATTTACGAGACTACTATGAGGCAAGCATCAGATGAAGTTAAGAAAGAACATATTCTGAATTGACTACACCTGACCTATCAAGAGGTAGTTGTACCAGAGCTGCCCTTTATTGAGACCTGGGAGGACATGAAACAACTCTTGATTGACAATTTTGGTGGTGATCTTAGCCTGGAGGTGAAAAAGGATACTTTCATGCACATATCCTTCAAGCCCAAAGAGACATTAGCTGAATTTGCCAACAGATTTTACATGGAGGACAACAGTTAATAACAAGCAGACAATTGACAGTGCATGAGGCATATATGGCCTGCGCCCAGGCTCTCAAGGTAAATCAACTCCTATGCCTCCATTTCAAGGCCCACAAGGCTATGCTGTCCTCCATGAAAAGTATAAAAACACTGCTCCAAGATATGCATCTTATCTATTCTGGGGCAGTTGTTTTAGAAAGCTGTGCCGCTTCCAACTCCGGCTCTTCTTCTTGCAGCCCTTGTATCCTCACTATGAACTCCCAAAATCCGCCTCAATGTCAGGGTTGCCACAACTGTGGTCAGATAGGCCACCACTCTTGCGTCTTCATAAATCCGCGGGTTGAAGGACCTGATCCCAAGGATCAGTCAGGAAAAGAACAGTCAACCTAGAGGCAAAGATGCTCTTGGTTGACAATTCTTCCCAGTCTCCTCCTACACCTCCACCTGCTACTAACTCTGAGCCTGCTGATCATGAAGCACCTCCTATCCTCCTCCTGTTCCATGACATTTCTGACAATTCTGATTTGGGTGAATCTGATGTTGAAGACCATGATGCATACAGGTATTCTGTTCTTGCCGTCCCTGAGACTATTGCCGTTTCCTACAAGCTACAATCTGGGAAGATAACAACAACCACCAAGCCCTCATCTGAGGCCAAAACAGTTGTCTCCTGCCCCTATCTTACTCAGGCAAAATTGTCCCCTGTATTAGTGGAATCATCAGAGGAAGCTGCTGAAGTTGCAGACGCTGATTTCAAGAATGTATCTGTCTCACTCCCTCTCCAAACTGTATATAAGGAGTTTCCGGGACTACACTGCATGATTAAAAAATGGGACAAGGAACTAGCTGAGGCACAGGATATCTTGGCTGTTCTGCCACCCTTTTGGACGCACCACCACCCAAGTAGAGATATCTATCCAAAAGGTCAAGATCAAAGCCGTCCTAGATACCAGTTCTTCTATCAACATTGTTTCTTCTAAACTGATGAAGAAACTTAAGCTGGCCCCTGATCTCAACTACCATCAATCCTATTGCACTGCTGGTCTCTCTATAACTTGTACCATTGGTGTGTACTCTGCCTTACAAATGTGATTTGGTAAACTCCTGTTGTCTGCTCCGGCTGTTGTTCTAGAAAATGAGAGCTATGACCTTTTGGTTGGTACCCAGTTCCTTTGGGAATATAATGGGATCATCAACCTAAAAAATGGCTATCTTTCTATCCTAGAGTACAATGTCCATCTGATCTTTGAGGAGCCCATCAAAGTTCCTGATAAACAGTTGAATACATGTACTCTGAAGTACCCCACTGAAGTTTTCACCCTAAAATACCAAACCCATTCCGCCACATGAAGTGTCCTCCCATGGCTTGTCCTGCAACTGAGGGAATCCCTCTCATGGCCACGTTTGCTATCACCATCTCCCCAGGCTCTCAGGCTATCCTAGACTCCCAGATATCATATGAACTACCTGAACAGACCTTCTTAGAGCTGTACTCCCCTCCTTTGCTGGGGTGTAACAAGCCTTACCTTTGTCCTGGAATCCTGGCCGTTTCTCACAAGGATCCCGTTCAATTACTAGTTGCCAACCTTACTGCACTTCCTATGACTGTATCCAGAGGACAGGTTGTTGGTTACAGAAAGTTTAAAATGCTCCTGACGTCTTGTATCTTCACCCTTTTGGAATCTTTCAAGACTTTAACCTACCCAAAGACGAGCCTCAAGTCCTATCTCTGTTCACTGCCCAAGACTTCCCTCAGTTGTCCCCGGTCTAACAGAAAGAGGTGCTTGATTTAATAGACCAGTTCTCAGACTTCTTTTCTATAGATATTGCTGATTATGGGCTAGCCAAAGGTGTGATTCATCAGATTGATACAGGAGATGCTCCCCCCCCTTTGTGCCAAGCCATACCGCCATAGCCAAGTGGAAGATGTGCAGGTTTCTAAGGAGCTCAAATAACTGCTGGATGCTGGACTGCTAGCTCCCTCTCAAAGTCCCTGGGCTTCCCCTCTGCTCATCTTAAAGAAAAAGGAAGGAGGACACTGGATTGTAATGGACTATTGAAGGTTGAATTCTCTAACCAAGAAAGATTCCTATCCCTTACCGCGCATTAATGACGCTCTTTGACGCCTTGGAGGTTCTAATTTTTTCTCTGCCATGGATTTGGCGTCTGGCTACTGGCAAGTTGAACTCTCTCCTGAAGACCGTCAGAAGGCTGCAATCATCACATCAGAAGGTTTGTTTGAGCCTACTTGCATGCCGCAAGGGCTCTGTAATGTCCCGGCAACTTTCCAGAGGGCCATGGATTTCATCCTGCGTGATTTGAAGTTGTTGTTTGTCTTAGTCTACCTAGATGATATAACAGTCTTCAGCGCAACATTCACAGATCACCTAGCCCATCTTAAAGAGGTGTTCATAAAGATCCAAGAAGCTGGCCTCAAGTTAAAGCCCTCTAAGTGTGCTTTCTTCAAAGAACGCCTTGAATTCCTGGGCCATGAAGTAACCCAAACGGGAATTTGTCCAATGACCAAGGAGGTTGAAGCCATTGACAAAATGCTTCTGCCCACCAACCTCCAAGAAGTACAAGTCTTTCTGGGCATGATGAGTTACTATAGACAATTCATTCCTGATTTTGCTGATACTAGCAAACTCCTGGTCCAACTATTGCGTAATGTCCCTTTAAAATGGACCGCCAGCCAACAGCAAGCCTTCAAGACTCTAAAGCAGAAACTCAAAGAAGCACCCATTTTAGTGTACCCTGATTATGATAAGGAATTCATCTTGTACACTAAAGCTAGTGACCTTGCTATTGGGGCTATCTTGGCTCATCTCAAAGATGAAGGTGTGGACCACCCTGTGGCTTACACTTCCTGTGTGCTAAATAAGCATGAAAAGAATTATAGTGTTACAGAGAAGGAATGCCTCGCTGTGCTACATGCAGTCAAACAATTCCGCCACTACATGTATGGTACCCATTTCACTGTTGTCACTGACCATGCTTTGCTCAAATGTTAATAACAACTTAAGGAGCCTGAAGGACGCTTATCCAGATGGGCACTCTGCCTGCAAGGTTATGACTTCACTGTGCTCCATTGCCCCAGGATTCAACATCAGAACGCTGACAGGCTATCCCAAATGCCCATCCTTACCCTACATCCTGCTGAGGCAGACGCCTGTACAAGCTAATTGGCTACCCTTCTTCCTGGGAAAGTGAGACAGAAGAGGTTTGACTTGCCTTGACCAAATTGTCTGAAGATACCCCAATACGCGACAACCAACTCTTCAAGAAGGTGTGGGGTCAATACCTGCCATAAGTGCGCCCCAGTCTTTGCCTCTCCTTGGTGTCACAAGCTCATAAAGAGACTGGCCATGGAGGCATTGCCAGTACTTTTGACTGGCTTCAGAAGAATTACTTCTGCAAAAATCTTTGCCTGCTGATTGCTGATGTCATAGCTAGTTGCCATGACTGCTAACTTCAGAGGCCCTGAGCTGCTTCTCATGCGTTCAAATTGGTTCCCCCTCAACACGCATTTCATACTGTCAGCATTGATGCTGTAGGTCCTCTCCCCTGTTCACGCTCTGGATGCTGCTTTATCCTGATTGCCATCAACCACTTAAGCAAGTGGGTAGAAGCTCGCCCTACTAAAGACATCACTGCTAAGACTACCACTGCCTTCCTGCTGCAGGATGTTTTCTACCGCCATGGCTGCCCTCATGTGCTGTTGTCATACAACGGGACCAACTTGAATGCCAAACTTGTAAACTCTGTTGTTGAAGCTCTAGGAACTCACCAGTCTTTCTCTGCCCCATATAATCCTTCCACTAATGGGGCAGTTGAGCGTGCCAACTTGACACTGGTTTCTATCATGAGGAATCTCACCTACTCTGACGCTGCATATTGGGATCTATACTTACCTGCTGCACTCTTTGCCTATTGTCTGAGCCAACATCAGATCACAGGGTACTCCCCCTTTGCCATGTTGTATGGGCGTGAAGCCACCACTCTGTCACTCTTGGGGGTTCTCCTACTCTCCTCTGATAAGGCCATGAACCCTGACAACCACATCAAAGACTTAGTCAACCACATCATTGATATACAGGCCACTGCCTACACTTCCGCCTATAAGACTAAGATGCTTGAGCTCTCTCCTGACAACGCTGGGCGCTCTCCCTTGCCTAAGTTTGCTATTGGTGACCATGTCCTATACTATCAACACCGTGTGGGCGGGCGCACACACAAACTAGACTCCCTGTGGGTTGGTCCTTTAGAGATGACTTTCAAACAAGGGTCTGAGTACACTGTAAAGCTCCTCTCCAGTGGTTGCCCTTTTGCTCGTGTACACGCCAAGTTCCTCCGCAAGTATCACCCCATAAAGGCCAATCTAGAGGGGGGCAATGATGTGAATAACATCATTCACCATGTTTTGATTTTGCCTTTGTTGGGCCATTTTGAGGACAAATCTCTCGCTTTTGCTTTTGACTCTCAAAATGAACTGGCTTCAACTTTAGGAAATATGATTGTTTGGTTTCCTGACTCTGCGCAACTCACTTGCCCCACTCATGCTTGTGGCAAGTGATCCTACCGTCCAGGTAGTGTTTTGTGGTATTCATAATCACTATATATTCCATGTCACATTCATCAATAAAAATTAAGTTCTATTCACATTTTTGTCTTTGTGTCTTCTGTACTTCCGCGCCTCTCTCTAGCCATGCCTAGTAGAGATTATTCATCCAGGGCCACAAGGTAAACGCTATTGCCTTCCCTGTCATCTAACCAAGACTTAGTACAAATCCAATCCTATGGTTAGGATTTCCCGTTGTGTGTCTGTACAACGCCTCAGAACACGACAGATGGCATGCAACACAGCAAGATATCTTTCTCTATACCACTGTAATTCTTTTCATGCTTGTTGAGGACACAAGAGGTATAAGCTACAGGATGATTTACACCTTCATCATCTAATTGAGCCAAGATAGCCCTGATGGCCAGGTCACTAGCATCTGTATATAGGATAAATTCCTTATTGTAGTCAGGATATACTGGGACAGGAGCCTCTTTGAATTTTTGCTTGAGGGTCTCAAAGGCTTGTTGGTGTCTAGCAGTACATTTAAAAATGACATTACGCAACAGTTAGACCAAAGGCTCACTAGTGTTGGCTAAGTTGGTGATAAACTTTCTGTAGTAACCCATCATGCCAAAAAGACTTGAACCTCTTGTAGATTAGTGGGTAAAAGCATTTTCTCAATGGCCTCAACTTTCTTTTCATTGGGTGAATCCCTGTCTGGGTTACCTCATGACCAAAGAATTCAAGGTGTTCATTGAAGAAAGCACACTTAGATGACTTTAGTTTAAGTCCAGCCTCTCAAATCTTTAGGAACACTTCCTTGAGGTGAGCCAGGTGATCTATAAAGGTAGCACTGAAGACTGCTATCACATACATATACACTAGGACACATGAAAGCCTTAAGTCACAGAGGATGGAATCCATGGCTTGTTGGAAGGTAGCCAGGGCATTGCTGAGTCCTTGCTCATACGCCTAGGCTCAAACAGTCCTTTGTAAGTGATGAGTGCGGCATCTTGTCTATCCTCAAAAGAGAGATCAAATTACCAGTATCTGGAAGCTAAATACATAGCAGAGAAGAACTTGGAGCCACTAATGCAGCAGAGAGCATCATCAATGTGTGGTAGGGGTATAGGAATCCTTTTTGATTAAGGAGTTCAAGCGTTGATAATCCATCACAATATAACGACCTCCATACTTCTTCTTCAGTATGAGCAGGGGGAAGGCCAATGGACTTTGGGAAGGAGCTAATAGCCCAGCATCTAATAGTTGCTTGAGCTCTTTAGACACTTGAGCGTCTTCCATGCAACTGCAACAATAAGGTTTAGTGCAGAAGAGGGGAGCATTGCCAGTATTGATCTGGTGAATGACACCTTTGGTTAGATCATAACCAGTGCTATCTTTAGCAAATATATCTAAAACTGATCTAGCAAATCCAGCACCTCCTTCTGATGGGCAGGGGGTAGTTGCAGGAAGTTTTGAGCGGTGAGCAGAGATAGGACCTGTGGCTTGTCATCAGGTAAGTTGAAATCCTGGAAGGTGCCAAAGGGATGTAGAGATCATCAGAAGCATTCAGCAACTTGTCATAGCCAACAAAATGCCCTCTATACACATGTATAGGGAGAGCTGTCAAGTTGGCTACCAGTAATTGAACAGGGTCTTTATGAGATACATCCAAGATTCCTGAGCAGAGGTATGGGTTGATTCAGCCTAGCAAGGGAGGAGAGTATAACTCTAGGAATATACACTCAGGTAACTCATATGATATTTGGGAGTCCAGGATGGCTTGAGAGCCAGGGTGAATGGTCACAGCGGAGGTAGCCAGGAGAGGGCCACTCAGACGCAGAACAAGCCATAGGTAGACACTTTGTGTTTTGATTGAGTACAGTATTTTAGAGTGAAAACACCAGCAGGTACTCCAAGGCACACGTCTTGAGGTGTTTTCTGGGAACTTAGAAGACTCCTCAAAAATCAGAGGGACTTTATACCCTATAAATAGAGAGGTAGCCATCCTTTAAGTTGATGATCCCATTGTATTTCCTAAGAAACTGAGTACCAACTAGGAAATTGTAACTCTCATTCTCCAAGTCTTTAGCAGGTGCAGCTAAGAGTAGCTTTATAAAGCACATGAGAAGAGCAGAATAGGCCCCTATAGTGCAAGTCATGGATAGCCCAGCTGTAAAATATAGCTGGTGATAGTTAAGGTTGGGGGAAAGTTTGAGCTTCTTGACAAGCTTTGAGGAGACAACATTAACAGGAGATCCAGTGTCCAAGACGCCTCAATTTTCATCTTTTGGATGGATATTTCTACATGAGTGGTAGTACAACCAAAGGGTGTAAGGACGGCCAGGATGTCCTGGGCTTTGGCTAGTTCTTTGTCACAGTTATGAATTATGCACCTCAAGCCTGGAAATTCCTTATAGAAAGTCTGGAGAGAAACGCAAGACTGAAACATTATTGAATAAGGTGTCAGCTACTTCAGCTGCCTCCTCAGAGGATTCTACAAGTACAGAAGACCTCTTGAATTGAGTGAGGTAAGGGCAAGAGACAAACTTTTTAGCTTCAGGTAGAGGCTTTGCAGTTGTTGTAGTTTTCCTAGAGTATAACTTAAAAGGGACCACAATGGTTTTGGGGATAACAAGAACTGAATACCCATAGGCGTTGGGATCATCTGGTCTGAATTATCCATGTCTGAGTTATTAGAGATATTGTGGAAAAGCAATAGAATGGGAGGAGCCTCATTGTAAGAAGGCTTGGAGTCAGATATAGAGGGAGGGATTGAAAGAGACTGAGAAGAATTGTCAACCAAGAGCGTCTCTCCTCTAGGTTGACTGCTATTTTCACGTCTGTTCTTTTGGATCAGCCCCTTTGACCCAAGGGGTGGTACATACTCAAGAATTGTGGCCTATCTGACCACAGTTGTGGTAACCTTGGCGTCAAGGAGGGTTCTGAGATTTCATGATGAGGATGTGCGGAGCACAGGAAGAAGAGCCAGTTTTAGATGCCACTTGATTCTTGAGTACAGCAGCTCCGGAGTGGGTTAAATGCATATCCTGGAGCAATGTCTCTATAATCTTTATCAAGGAGAGCATGACCTTGTGAGCTTTGAAATAGAGGCAAAAAAGCTGATTAACTTTGAGAGCTTGAGCACAGGCCATGTACGCTTCATGTGCTGATAACTATCTACTCAATATCAACTGCTGTCTTTCCATGTAAAATCATCCAAAAATTCAGCCAGTGTCTCTTTAGGCTTGAGGATGATGTGCATAAAAGCATCCTTTTTCACTTCCAAACTAAGGTTGCCACCAAACTTGTCAATCAACAGCTGTTTCATTTCTTCCCCAGTTTAATTGTGGGAAACTCTGGCACCACCACTTCTTGGCAAGTTGGGTGCAAGAAAGTTATAATGTGTTCTTTCTTGACCTCATCAGAGGCCTGTCTCATAGCTTTCTTGTAGATAGTCAAGAAAGCTACAATGGAGGAAGTTTTGGAATTGAAGAATTGTTTGAAGGTAGGTTTGAAATTTGCTTCTGGAGTTGTAACAACATTGTTGCTATCAAGTACATTTATGTGTAGGGAGAATTCTGCTTCAGATTTGGAGGGGGCTGTTGTAAAATATGCAGCCTGAGTGCTGAATTCTACAAATAGTTAGTCTACTACTTCTTTATCTTAACACAATACCTGTTGTAGTATAGTGATAGCCTGGATAAGGACAGAATAATATAAGAATATAATAAGACAAAACTGGTATTTATTTAGATAGTGCTGCAGTTATATAGCCAGAGGCAGAGGAATTTTCACCAGGGAAATGGTGGCACAGACTGAAAGACTTTCCTAAAGGAGGAGAGTGGAAAGGTACAGTAGAAAGAGCTGCACAAGAGAAAAACTGGTTTCATGTACCTTACCTAATGAAGGCAATTGGTAATATCTATGTTATCCTATTTATAACCTTGGAAGTAAAGCCTTCACCTGATGTGCATTTGATAAGTGCTTCAAATACCCATTTAAGGTGTTTTAACTTAGTTAAACCTGTTAAACCCAGGTTGAGATACAGTAGTTTTAGAAGCTATGGCAACATCCAAAAATACTTCAGATTTAAATAAAATTGATTTCAGATTTAAACAAAATTGATTTCAGATTTAAACAAAATCCAAGTTGCGCAAGATTCGGGATTCAATTAATTCAAATATTTTTGGTTAATAAATGAAATGTCAAACAAAAAACAAA
The DNA here is from genome assembly GCA_014839935.2 of Entomophthora muscae. Lineage (NCBI taxonomy): Eukaryota > Fungi > Entomophthoromycota > Entomophthoromycetes > Entomophthorales > Entomophthoraceae > Entomophthora > Entomophthora muscae. The sequence continues at coordinate 137,070 of QTSX02000850.1, read as the reverse complement.
ATTTCAATAGCCCATTATACAAAATTATATCAAACATCAAAGGGTGTAGTTCAAACCACAAACAAAATAAACTGACACAACAAGTGAAATGGATGGATGCTATTCTGGAGTATTTTACTTTCCAATCAGGATTCATATGAGGCACCAACAGAAGGACTAAATAGATATGAAATTGGGGCAATCTAGGAGCAAGATTCCACAAGCACAAAACAAAATGAACTCACACAAGATGTGTAGTATGAGCAGCCTAAAATAGAAAAACAACAGTTTAACAGCCAATCAACAGCTATCCAATTTAGGAACAGAGGTATTTTATTCATTTTCATTGCTCCAGGTTTTTATGGAATGGTTTTGAGAACCTTCCAAATATAGACTTGAAATTACAATGAAAATAAATCATTAAATTTTAAAACTTATACTTTTAGTGATTTTATACTAGGTTTTTTTCAATATGGTTTTCAACAGCAACATCTTCAACAGCGCCAGCAGCCAAGCCAGCTTCAATGGAGGCAAGGGTTAGCATGTGTAGGCATCTGTTTATACCCAAGCCTTTGAGGCGGGTAACAAGGAAACTGACCTTACCTGACCCCTGCCCTTATAGCTTTGACTTGTTCAGTAGTCACGTAGTGTCTAGCTCTGCCCCTGCTCCTGTACCCACCCCTGCACAACTGCCCACCAACCAACCAATCAGGATGGCAACCTTGATTTGGAACATCTTCCTGCTGCTAGCCAACCTGCCCCCCTACAGCCAATCAGGCTTCAGCTCCTGCAGCCCAGCACCCCAAACAACAAATCATCTCTGCCTGAATTCTCCAGGAAATTGTGGCACTAAACCTACAGGGTCTGGCATGGGACCAGATTGCTGTCCTGTTGCAATTCACCCAAGCTACTGTCATGTGGGAATTCAACAACCTGATGAACAAGGGTAATCTGATTAGGACAGCCAAGAAGCCAAAGAAGACCCCTGAGTTCTAAATCACCAAGGCATACCCAATTATGCTTGACCCCCTCCAGCAGGATCCCAAGCTTGCCTTGACCCAGGTCTGGAAGCAACTTTTGCACCATGGCATTTGGGTGTCTGAGCACATGATGCAGCTCTGGATGTATGGGAAGGTGGCTTCCAAATGGGTTCTTACCTATTTTGCTGGGACCAATGGGATAGCGCTGAGGATTCCCCATATGACACCGCCATTGAATCAACCCTGGTCTGATGCCTGACAAGCTTTTCAGATGACGTCATGTTTGTATTGTACTAAAAGTTAACAATTATGTTTGACAATTTTGGTGAGCAAAAAAAATCCGCCATCAAGAATAGAAGGAAGAAAGTCAAGAAGGGGACTTTCATTAATGTGTTTCTGGCTATTTTAGCCAAGAATTTTTTCTACTATCAGAAAAACCAAGATTTCATCAATGGCTACAAGTACAGCCACATCCTTGGTGGATTACTTGACTCCTGGGATGGCTCAAATTCCAAGCACTGGGTTTTCTTGAGTCACCAGATGGAGGGTAGCTCCACTGCCCTTGAGGCCATTCAGGGATGTGGGCACCAGGCCTCAGTATACCCCGCTGGCCACACAGACATCCATCTGGCTGATGTTGTCTTCTTTAACATCAAAGATACACTACGTGAGCGCCGCCCTCAGGCTTTCAACAACCTCTATCTTGGGGTCCTTGACCACAATTCCCTCTTTGGCTGCCAAATGGTGGCTGACTTGTCTGCCCAAATTGTCTTCCACTTGAACTTGGACAACTAATCACACAAAGATAAGCGCCTCCCACCTCAGGTCACTGCCACCTACCAGCCCATCCAGCCAATGACCAATGAGGAAATTGACAAGTGTTATATGGTGGCCATTACGCGCAATACTCCTACTCCTACCCCCACCACCTTTCAGCCCCATCCACCCAATCCCAGACCCCCTAGGCCAGAACTGCCTCTACATCTTCCTTCCTGCGCTATTCTGCCTACTAGGTATCACTCTTGCCCGCCCCAATAAACCCCCTGTTACCAAACATTTTCTATTTATATTATCTTTTTTTTGAATTTGATTGTTCATTTTCTCTTTGTTTATAGTTGGTTTTATTCTTTATATTCAGTTTATTTCTATAAAATCATATATTCCTATGCTGTGTATCTAGATCCTGAACACAGTTATTTTTAGTACACAAACACAGCCCCCTGTGAAAATATTAGCAAGAAATTGGTGATCAGCTAAATTTGAATTAGAAAATCATAAGTTAACTGTTTTTAGAAAAAGTTGTTATGGATCCAAATTCAAAACCTTAATGATAAACTTTAAGCCAATCAGGAGCCAAGTAATAAAGTGATTGTTGTGACATAAAGGGTCATTCAATAATTCTTTGATTCATGTGCGCTAATTAATATGATTGGCTTGATCTTTTGCTATTGTGCGCCATTGTTGTTGTGGCAAGTTGTTGGTGGACTAGTACTAACCCAGCAGCTGATTGGGCACTAGTCCACCAACAACTTGCCACAGCAACAATGGTGTACAATAACAAAAGATCCAGCCAATCATATTAATTAGTACACATGCAAAAGAATTATTGAATGACCCTTTATGTCACAACAATCACTTTATCACTTGGCTCCTGATTGGCTTAAAGTTTATCATTAAGGTTTTGAATTTGGATCCATAACAACTTTTTCTAAAAACAGTTAACTTATGATTTTCTAATTCAAATTTAGCTGATCACCAATTTCTTGCTAATATTTTCACAGGGGGCTGTGTTTGTGTACTAAAAATAATATGGCAATTAAGGAAACAATGCCAACACAAAGCAAACAACACATATTGAGATGAGTGTAAAACATATACACAATGGATAAAGATGGAATAGTGTAGCAAATGGGAAAACAAACAGGAATATTCAGAGGCAACATTATCATAATAAAACAGATTTTATTGGGGCAAAAGCTTTAAAACATATAGAAAGGTTAGTAAAAAAATCATATGAGAAAATTGGAGAAGCTTTTGAAGGATCTTGACTCTGCAATTGCAAAAATGAAAGACATTGACCGCAAGATCAAGGCAAAAGTCAAGGCTGCCGTTCTTACAGGGGACAAAATTAAAAAGGTGTCTGCCAAGTCACTCATGGTCAAGATGCCAGACACCCCTAAAATAACAATTTAGTGCCTTCTTAACGTTCAAAAACTGTAGTTGAGGGCCTCCAGTTCAAGTCATTTGCCCTCTCTGCGCCGTACGTCTGGATTGACAATCCTGAGATGTATGACATCTCAAGCCAGCCAAGCAAGCAATACTGAGGATACAGAATTGCCTGCCCAACTGCTTGCTCCAAGAATGACTAAGCCTGCTGAAGCCGCCATAAGGAGGAAACCCGCAAAGGTACATAAAAAATTATAATTAATAAAAAATTTGAAATAAGCACCTGTTTTTTTTGAAAAATAGACTGCAAAATCTTCCAGGTCCTGGTCCTCTTTGTCCTGCTCACCTTCTATTCAAATTTTGCCACTCATGTGGCCAAATAGCTTTATATGTCCCTCCTGTCTTGCAGGAACTTGAGGATAGGATTCACGGTACCTTCTTAATGTCCAGGGAGGCATTGACTAGGCTTTCACATACTGAGGGGGCATCTGAGTGGGCATTTACTGCCTAAAAGAATGCTCAACTGGTTCGTCTAGACCTGGTAGTCCTCAGTGGAGTTTACTGTGTAAACTCCTTTGAGCTTGTTTGGGACGTCCTGGAGACGCTCCCATTCCTAAATTTACCAGAGATGGGCCAGGCTCATATGCCTAATTGCTTCTGCTTCCCGGTAGAGCATACCATCTCTTACCTCTTGGACAACTTTGGGTGCAAGGTGACAAAACTGGCTGTTGCAGATGCAACAGCCATAAAAAAGACAAAAATCCTCCTGGTGGACTTCAGGCTGTCCTGGAGTGCCAAAAAGACGGGGGTTCTCTGGCAATAAAGCTCATCTTTGCCAAGACAAAGCATGAGAAAAAGATTAGTACTGTGTATAATAAGCTCTGTGAGTTTACAGAAGCCTTTCCTGGCCAAAAGATTCACCTGGTTGTTTACCTGAGTTCCTCTTTTACTTCAGGATGGCTGCGTCTGTTGAGGACCTGAACAGGGTCCTACTTAAGATTGACAAGGCCAGGCTCTCCCTGGATAGGAAGAAGGTGCCCCCAGGATACAACTTGGTGGACTACATTATCCAGGACACCTTGGTCCTGGCTGGAATTTACGGGTTTGCAGCCCTGCCAAAGAAGCTGCTGCTTCACTCCCACCTGACCGTACTCCTTTTCACCAGCAGGCAAGAGTATTTTAAATAGGGTGTATCCATTGTCCACGGTGTGGCAGTGGAGGTTGTGCGCCACCTCCATCACGGGATGGTTACATACCGCCAAACCCATTATAGGTGCTCTTAAGTTTTTCTATATATCAATAAACATTTTATATACTATAGATTATTTTTATTATAAATAATTTTTTAAAGTCTTATTTTAGCAAGAAAGACTTGCAAAATATATCCCAGAGAAGGTCTTAATAAAAGCATAATAATATATTTCAATAAAATCTACTTCTAATCTGTACACTTTGCATTTAACTTTTTTATTTGATTTTTATATATATTTAACAAAAGTGATAAAATATATTTGCGTAATCCAGTATCAAGCGTTTGGGATACCCTTAGATGTCATAATTTAAAAATGATTATAAATAAATTACTTACCTTCATTGATGGTCCTGCTGAATGTGATTGAGGGCTTGGAAACATCTAAATATAAAATGATAATTAATAAATCTTGAATAGTAAATTAGAGAATATAAAAAGTCAGACAAGCTAAGCCTTTAATTGATTGGCTGTTTGGCAAGGCACACGGGGATGAACAAATCAGTATGGCCATAGAATTTGGCCACAGTCTCAGCTGTAAGGTGTGGATTCCAGCCTGCAGCAAATTAAACAGGTCCTCAGTCCCAGTTGAGTTTCCTTGCTTGACGGCTTGCTTGAGCCACCCAAAGACTTTATTGATGGGATTTAGGAAGGGCAAATAGGCGGGGAGGAAGAGAAGGCGCAAATTTGCTGTGGTCAATTGCTGGGGGGCCACTGCAATGCTGGTGTTGATCATTGGGAATTCCTCAAGAATATCAGCCATCTTATGGAGACTAACGTTATCCAACACAATTACGTTGGTAAAGCCCGGGCTCATGTGCCTCAGGTGATCCTGGACCAATCAGAGAAATGATAAGAAGGTCTGTCTATTGTGAGATCCCAAAATCATTTGGTACAGCTTGACCCCCTTTGGACCAAGGAGAGACACCATCTAATAGGTTGTAGCACAGACTGCAGCACGCCAAGTTATCTTGTTATTGGAGCCTTTTAGGACATACCCATACCCATTGTGCATTAACGAGGCAAATGCTGATTTGTCAATGTAGTAGAATTTGACTGTCCCCTTGGCTTTAAGGGCAGTGTATGCCTCAGCGTATTTTTTACAAGTCTCAATACTGGTTGGGCTGTTTCTATTATAGGGAGACACCCCAAGCTTTTTCCAGGAAAAGCGCATTCCCTTAAGCAGATAGTAAAAAGAAATCAAGGCCTCAACCCCAAAAGTAGATTTTATCATGGCCTGTATACTTGCCAGTTCAAGATGACAGTCCCAGGTTATCCAATAGTAGATTGCCCATTTGAGCTCCTTGGTGAGCATGGTTGACATGTGCAAGGATTTCTCCGCAGCAAGGACTCAGTCAGTATCAATGAACTTGTTGAAGGTCTTGCTGGCGTACTTGGAATCCACTCCAACAAGGGCCACATCCACCTTGTAATCACCTGATTCATGCATTAGCTTAAGCAGAATGATGTGTTTGATGTTGGGTATGCACTTCTGGGTGGGCTTTTTAGCAGTGAGGATTGGCTTGTTGGCATTGGGCACAACACAGGTAATGGATACCTTGTTGTAGAAGGCTGCAACATTTTTGAGCACTAGCTGTCCCTCATCAGTTTGGTAGTACACAAGGTCAAACACATATGAAGTAAGCTCTCCCTTCTTGTTTCTAACCATTTCTGTAGTGGTGACCTTGGTGGGCTTCCAGGTCAGCTTGGGGACCCAAGGGTTGATTTTCCACACCCTAGCAGCTTGTTCTCCTTGAACTGGCTGTGTCAGTGCAGCGTCACTATTGAACTCTTCTCTCCCATCTCCTTCCTGAGTAGGCAATTGTGTTGCACTAACTCTGTTCTTTGACCCACAGGGGCAACCATAACCACAGCGTACAATGGGTGCATTAGTACTCTGTTTTTGTGTTCCTTCCATTTTAAAAATCTAATAAAATATTAAATAAATTATTTTAAATTAAGTTACTCCCTAATTCTAAATTTTGCTTTTTATCTGAATATGGATATTTGTTTAATATTTCCCACCCAATATCCCAAGTATATATTTTTATTTCTTAATTAGTTATTTTTGGTTTTACTACACCCATTTTAGAATACCCCAAAAAAATTCCACCCATTTCCCCAGATTTTACTGTCAAATTCAAACACCCAACACAATTTTTTTAAAATTTATGTTTCAGATCTTGTGTATTATTTTAGATACCTTGGTATCATTCTTGATTACAATTCATTGCACACACTGAGTGAGTGATTTTGTTTACATAGTGGGTTGCTATTGTGTTTTGTTTGTGGATTGAGTTTTGACTCACCTTGCTTGGGTGTATTTTGTCACCAATTCACATAGTAAACATATGTACACCAAATAACAAATCACGCCATTTTGTTTGTGAATCAATGTATTTCAGATTGTATTTTTGAATATTTTTGCTTTGCATGTGAGCACTTCTTTGCTGTGTTGACCCATTTTGCCCATTAATGACAAAGTCCCTGTTAACAGAGTTTATATTTTAACCTGATAGTTGTATTTTGTTTAAATTTGAAACCATTTTTTTAAATGTGAGGTATTTTTGAATGTTATCATAGCTTCTAAAACTACTTTAAAGCAATTGCACAATTGTTTTGTTGCTTGATCCCTAAGTGGACAACTTAATGACTAATCTGTTTAGGATCTGCAACATTTCCCTCCACTGGATTAAAAAACAGGGTTAAAAATTGCTTGGCATCTCTAGATGGTGGCTATGGTGAACAGTCACTCTAGGAGAGTTCTGAGAAGAGCCTTGAAGAAGGTGCAAGTAGTAATTCCCAAGAGGCGTAAGCATACAAGGACAGTGGAGGCGGAGAAGGCAACTGGAAAGCAGGTAGTCCTGCATGATGTGAACGGCAGCTATCTGGACTTGGGGGTTCAGCTGGATCAGCTACTGGTGCCTCAGTTGGTCTTAGTGGGGACAGACCCATTATTTGCTGCATTGTTCCTAGCCTTGAGTGAGCCCAGGGAGGTGACAGGGACTAGTTTGCAAAAGAGTAACAGCATCTATAGGTGGTTCTCCATACAAGCAACAAAAGAATACTTGGAGGCTCAGTTGAAGAATTTCCAATTTGATTGACAAGTTCTCTCAGTCTTGCAACAGGGGACGGCATCCAGCATAGTGAAGTCTGTTCTTTGCGCTTGGGCAAGACCTAGGGTACAGAGACTCAACCAGTCAGTTGCAAAACCTCTGACAACTTTAAGCAGCATCTTTGGCAAGCCTTCCAGGAAGTGTTGAAGTTGTACACAGTGAAGGTTACTTCTCATTTGTGCTAATGATGATGGCTGGCAACCTTGTTCTTTGGGGGACCAACCACTGTGATACCAAGCAGGAGGAGAATGTGAGAGAGGGGGGCTAAACTAACTAAGTTTGGCTCTATCCTGGAGGGAGGATTCACCAGGACACTATCCAGTGCAGGACTGGTATGGCTGCTCAAAGGGGTGTCCATAGAGAGGACACAGCAGATAGCCAGGGAAAATAGGAGTCCAAACCCATCAGAATCATTCCACTAAGTAACCAGGAAGCACACTTGGGAGTGGACTATGGGATACCCAAGCCTTCTTCTGAGACCAGGACAATTGGGTCCTCAGTGGGTAGGAGCATAGGGCGGGCCAGACCGGAAGGGGCAGTGGAGGCTGTCTCAACGGCAGGGAACTCAAGGTCATTGCAGGTTAAACTCCTCACAACGTTCTCACTGGTAGTGTAAATGTCCTGAGAGCGTGCGGGGATATCCTCAAAAATGTGCAAGAACTGATCAGAGTTGGTACCAATGTGGAGGAAGGAATTAGAAATACAGCCCCAAAGATCTGGAGAAGTAGACCAAATTGTTACCAAGGCTGGCACCAAAGTAAAAACCACAAACTTGAACAGAGGCACTAGCATTTATTTTGGGGTTTGAAAGCAAAGCCCAACAAAAGCAAAGGGTTTTCTGTAGGTTTTCTTTTTTCTCTTTTTTCTTAAGCACAAGACAAAAAAAGGGTTCAGGAACAAGCAAAAAGGCTTCCAAACTTAAGAAAAGGGCAGGGAGCAGCAACTGCGTGCCAAAGGGTTAGAGAGTGTGTAGATGAGCTTTAATAGAGCGTATACAAAGCCCCAGCAAAAGCAAAGCAAGAATGAATTCAAACTTAAAATAGGTAAATATATAGAATTTACCACTAATTTTTAAAATCAAGTTAATTCCTTCAAAGCAAAAGAGGTAAGCTTTAACTTTGACGTTAACAACATCTATAGAGACTTCAGAAAGCTTCAAGAAAGCCCAAAAGAAAGGGGAATAGGTAAGAATAGAGAAAACCAATACTAACACTTTAGATGATTAAAAGGGCCAAGCAAGGGACCCAAAGGACAACCAAAAATTTTAAGTTAAAAGGTTCAAACTTTGATTGTAAGAATGAGCAAGCAGGGGACCAAAAGTCCCCTGTCTTGCTTTAAGGGAGCCAAATCAAAATTTAAAGTCACCTGACCCAAAGGTCAGATTTGATTGGTTCCAAGAGGAATTTTTCAGGGAGAATCTAATGGGTTGGGAGGTCTTCCAAAAATTTCTGACCTCAACTCTGATTGGCAGACATCAATGGAGTGTTTCAGGGCAGCTTCTAATCCAGTTAAATTGGATTTTTATAATTTAACAGTAGTGTGACCTGATTGTTTAGATTTGATTGATTTTAAATGCAGACAGTCCCAAGCCAAAAAGTAATCCAAATTAATCAGGGATTCATCCCAAGTGAAGACAGAGTCCAAAGCACCATTATTTACCACTTGGGGAGGGTATTCCAACACAAATATCTCATCAAAAATGCAGGCTAAATCTTCAAGAGAATTAAGGGGCTTGGCCGGCTTTGAGCAGATTTTTTTGTGTGGCGCGGGAAGATTGTCCTATCCAGGGCTAAAGGGGGGAGTGACTTTACATAGAACATGAGAGTCTTCCTTGAGTGGGCCTTGTCTGTGTTATATGGGGTTGGTGGTCAGGTCCTAGTAGATTATGTCATTTGCGAGAGTCTCCTGTGGGACTGTATCTTCTTGGGGGTTATCTTTCCTATGGGCATTGGGGTCAATCATGTGTCTTGTTTGGTGGGGGTTTGTTGCCAATCCTTGGTCATTGGCTTTGCGGATTTGTAGCTAACCAGTTGTATTTCCTGGCTGCCATTCAGGTGGTAGATAAATTGGTGCAGTATTGGAAGAGTCTTGTCATTCTCCAATAAACACTTTGCTCTTTAATTCTTATTACTCATACTTTGGTGCAGCACATTGCAAACAGGACAACAATGCATGGAATTTTTTATTAGGCTTTTGTTTTTGGGTTATTGTCCTCATTGGGGCTTACTCTTGGTCACTAGGAACAGCACGCATATACTGAGTATATACTCTAGTGATCAATTGCCCAGAATGGGGCTTCTTAAGGGTTTAGGAGTTAGGACTAGTCTTCTGGATAACTTGAACTGGGCCTTGCCAAAGGGAAGCAAGTTTTGATTTGCGATTGTACTCTCTATTGCTGAAAAAGTAAACTAAATCTCCTACTAGGTAAGTGGGTAGGGTAGGGTAGGGCATTTATATGCAGCTTGTTCTAGGTCCTGCAACTTATGGTTTAGGTTTACGGTGTAGGCCACTGATTGCAAGAAAACAAGGGTTTGAACAAGCTTGTTGAGGAATGCCTCTGGGGACACAGCCAGACTGGGCTTTACCAAGGAATATAGTAAAGGGGGAAGTCCTAGTTGCCAGCCATAGAGCAGTTGGAAGGGCAGCTTGCCAGTGGCACAATGGTATCCAATGTTATATGCAAAGGTGGCCGCAGGCAGGAAGGTATCCTATTCAGTCTTATGTTGGTGACTGAGCTTCCATAGTATCTGGAACAGGATCCCATCAGTGCACTCTACCATGTCATTTGTCTGTGAGTGATAAGGGGTGGATAGTGTCCCATGGATTCCCATCAGTTGGTTGAGGTGGAGGATAATATGACTGGTGAAATTGGTATCATTGTCTGTCAGCAGAATCTGGGGGCAACCACATTTGTATATGATATTCTCCAGGATGAACGTGGGTGTTATCAGTGCAGATTAATTGGGAACTGTTTTGGCCTCTACTCATTTAGTCAGATAATCAGCAGCCACAATGATGAACTTGTTGCAACTGTTGGTAACTGGCAAGGGCCCCACTACGTCAATGGCTACTGTATGGAAGGCAAATCCAGGATGTACAAGTCTGTGTTAGAACTTGGCAACCTTAGGTCTCTCAATGTTGCAGTCATGAAAGGTGGCTAGTGTATCTACTACATCAGTGTTCATTACTTCCCAGAAGCAGTGCTAATGTTTTCTGTATACCACCATGACCAGTAGTCTTGTGAGCGGCCACCACTGAGTCTATGCATAGAGATGGGCGTATGTAAGGTAGCCAAGAGTCTCCACAAAGCTTCAGGAGTTGTCCCTTAGAGATTTTGGTATCCACAGCCAACTTCTTGAGAGCTCTCTGCATCAATACTGGCTTCTCTCCCCACAAAGAAGGATCCACTATAAGCTTGTCATAGATAATGTTGGCAACTGCCAGAAATAACTCATTCCGCAAGTTGACTTACTATATGTCAATAATCAGAATTAAAAATACTTTAATGTCAAAAGCATTGAAAAGTCAGAATTAAGTTTTAACTCATGCAGACTACTAAATGTTGACACTTTTTTAATAAGCAGAAACCTGTTTCCTGAACATTTTACTTAATAAAAATTAAGCTTCAAGATACTCTTTAGGGTAATGTGACAACATAGATTTTAAAAAGTCCAAAAAATTTATACATGAATATTAAAAATTTCATAAAAATACACTTTTATTTTATTTTACTATGAAATTAGCTATCTTTACTATAATAAATTTTTTCCCACTTATAAAAACGAAAAATCCAATATACAAAAAAGATACTACATAAAATTTCACGTATTATAGCAAAATATAGCAATCAGAAACAGTAATATAAAGTTTTTTATTTTGAAAACTACAAAAACATATAATTTACTGGTAAAATACCAATATAGGCCATGTAATGCAGTCTAAAGCATCAAACTATCAATAAAAAGCAATGATTTTATAAAAGCAGTATCATAAAAAGTTAATGATTTATCTATAATAACTATTTATTTAAAAATATTATGCTTAATATATAAGAACTATATAAAAATTAGGCAATACTCAATAAATTTAATGAAAAGCTAGACTGTAATAACCTGGTTGCCATTAAGGACTGTGGCAATCTTCTTGATTATTCTCCAATCTCTGAAAGCTTATATTTTGCCTTTTTAACGTCCTTGATATTCTCTTGATACTGTTTCTCTTTGGTGGTTCTCTTCTTCTTAAATGGGCAGTTCTCAATATCTCTAATGGATACAGCAGTCTTCCCCTGTTAGACTTTGAGGTGCTTGTAGAAGGTGTTGTATCTGGGCTTGATTCCAAAGGAGGACTTGATATGCTTATGTCAGCCCTCCAAAGATGAAGTAGTTTTCATCTCATCCTTAAGAACTGCCTGGTAGCAGTTCCAGTTGGCTTTGGTTCTGGGCTTGCTCCGGCGCTTAGTGACCTTACGTCCAATCCACTGTGGTTCAAAATATTCAATGAAAGGGTAGAAGGCACCATCATGTTTATTGGCATATGGATCCTGGCATAGGAGCTGAAAAGTCTTATCCAGCATGCTCTGGCTTTACAAAGGCTAGTGCTACAAACTGCTGAATTAAGAACTTGCACTTTCCTGATGTATCTAGACAGTGGAGCTTGCTGAGCTCAGGTAGACCCTTTAGTTGCCTGTTGACATCCTGTCAATAATGGAAAAAACACCCCTGAACCTCTCCATCAAAGGTATTTACAAAAGCGTCATACTGGGCAGTTCTATAGTCCATGATTATAGTTGAGGGGCCAAGTGAGCTTTATCTTGAGCTTCTTTTTCTGCAGCAAGGGTGGCTTCATTCTTTTCATCATCATCTGGATTGGCTCTAGTGTTATGGCCAGGGAGACTCTTTCTATTACTGGGTAGGGCTTTGATGCCCTCCTGAAGGATTTTAAAGGCCCTTGTGTAGATCTCTTATGTTGCCCCAGGAAGCAGAAAGTAGGCAAATGGGAGCACCTTGCCTTCAATAAGGGAATGTACAACCCATAGTTGGTAAAAAAGGCGGGGTCATACTGCAAAGGTAACATTACATAACCAGGTCTCTGAATCCCTCAACTGCTCCAGGTTCTTTTGTGTAGAATAGCATATAATTCTTGCCTCTGCTGTAGGCCCATCATCATGTAAAAGGAATACCTCATCACCATTGAACATCTTTAACTCCTCTGTCAAGACTAACTCTTCTTGAACCATGGCTGATTTCTTATGGGGGACTAGGTCACAGTGTTTGTCACATATGTACTTCACTAACTGGTCGCAGTCAGGGATGAGCTTCAGGTTCTCATTACTTAACTGTGTGGTGGCCTTAACTGCCAGTTCATAAGCCTTGACATCTTTGGAGACTGAGACCATTTGATAGAGGTACCACTTTAGAAGCTTTTCAATAAGATTTATTGGAGCATTGCATGTGTGCTCTCCTTTTTCACTAGTGACTTTATCCCATCCTTCTGTATTGATCCTGGCAGCACAGCTTCTATCTTCACATACATAATGCTTGCTTCTTCCTGCTCTCTTCTGATTGTTGCAATTGAAAACATAGCCATCACAGACTAAACTTGCACCTCCTTTGACAGACATTAGAGGGAAAAACAAAGGGAACAACTTTGGGAGCTTAAACTCTCCTTTGACATTACATATATTGTGAATCTTTAGGGGATCCCATGAGTCAATTGGTGCTTGATGATAGTCAGACAGGTAATAATCAGGATCTTCTTTATTTATACTTGATGAGGAGGATGGAGGTGCAGTTTTGTTGGGCGGTCGAGGGAAATTATCTGGAGTTGGATTCTTGCGCTTCTTGGACTGGGATGAGCTTGATTCCTTTGAGCTTGATTCATCTGGGCTTGACTGGGGTTCTGCACTCTTGGGTGTCTTCTTTCTTCCTTGCTTGTTTAGTGGAACCTCATCTCCTTCTGATTGGTACCAGCTTGGAGAAGAGGAGGGGGCAGGGGAGGATTCTTTGCTTTCAGGGTCTGGGGTCTTCTTTTTTGTCTTCTGTTTTGTTGAGGGCTCTTTGGCTGATTTTTTGTTAGGGTAGGGACTTTGGGCCTTTCCAGAGGCTTTGGGTACTTTCTTGGTTGACTTGGGGTTATTTTGTGGCTTCTTGGAAGATTTTTCCAACAATAATTAGAGTAGAGTTCATAAAGTAAGAAAAAGTATGTAGACATGAATAAAATTAAATAATAATCACTTGTTTTAAATTTTATTATTAAGTAAATAGTTTATAGAAGTATAGAAAGTATTTTTAGAGCTAGTTTATTATTAAAGAATAGAAAAAAACACATGTTTAAATAAAAAGTTGAAATTCTGGTAGTCACAGTAGTCAAAAATATTTAATTTAGTCTGTCAGCATAAAAAAACGCTTTAATTTTGACGTCAACATACTGACAGTCAGCATTAAAGTGGAAAAACACTATGTAAATCACTTATAAAGCTTGGTTAATATTTTCCAGAGTTGGTTTTTAAGCCAAAATTGATTATTTTTAAATTTAAAAAAAATAAAGAGTTGAATATGTAACTTATGAAAACTAAATGATATGAATTGTAGAGGGAAGTCTGAAGTATAGCCCTGGGTACTTTGGCCTGAATTACCATACCATTATATGTGTGCTTTTTGTTAAGCGGCAGTGTTTTACTAATAAATAAGTGAAGGTGTCAACATTCAGGCAGTCAGCGTTCTTTTATAGTAACTCTCTTATTAAATCTCTCTTAAATTATATCATATTGTTTGCTTATCCAAACCCCTTTGTTGCAATTTAGGTGACATGTTGATTTGACACAAAGCCAACATTATAAATACATATATAATTTCTAGTTTTAACATATGCGTTTTGGCTTAAGTGGACTTCCAGAAATAAGCTATAGTTTATCCAGTGAATTTAAAATAACAGTAAATATCTAAATAATACAAAGAATGCTCTGAAAGTTGGCATATGTCTTTGTTCAATGCTTATCTTAATATATATTTAATAAAAACAGTAGTATAAAATATAAAAAGTAGTTATTTTTAGAATATTGTGTATTTTATTAAGAAATTTATGGATTCTTATTTGGGGTTGACATCCAGTTATTACTTACTGTAGTCAACCTTAATGTAAAAGTACAAAGAAACTTACATTTTCATAGTAAATTATATTAGATTTTTGGCTTAAAATTAAGTCTTTGTTTAAATGGTGTTGACATTATGTCTGTACCTTTTTAATTTTGCAATTCTGGCTTAATAATTCACTATGAAAAATTAGCTTAGTTTTGGAAATGCCCAATTCCGGCAGATAAATACCAAAATAATGTCAACTTACTGAATGTTGACAAATTGTTGACATTCAGTCAGTCAACTTGCGGAATGAGTTAATTCTGGCGGCTGCCATAATGTCAGCTATGGGTAATCCTAAGGCAACAGTAGGAAGACGGGAGCAACAGTCAGCATTCTGATGGACTGCTCTGACTCAATGAATGATTTTGTAGTTGTAGGCCTGAAGTTTAATGGCCCAACGCGCTAGACGCCCTTCAGGATCCTTGAGGGTCTTCAGTCATTGCAGGGAGGCATGGTCTGTTACAACCATAAAATGTACCCCATAGAGATACACTATGAACTGCTGGTAGGAATGTTGTAACTGTGCTGTTTTAGCAGAGTTACAAGGGGAAAAATATTTAGAAGCTAGATAATAATCTTTATTGAGAGATATTGATTATATAGTTAATGTGAATCAAGGATAACAGTAACATGATTGTGTTGAGCACACAGCTGGATGATGAAGGGGGTGGCTTGATCCTGGTAATGAGTCAAGCGCCAAAACAAGGTATCCACTGTAAGGAATCATCATCTTTTCATGTTGTTGGATTTGGTAATTTGAGTTGACTTTCTAGCCTGGCTTTGAGTGGCCGGATAATTAGATTGCGGGTCACAAACCCGCTTGTTTGGAACCTTGCGGACAGATCAATCCTGCTGCTTTGACAGGAGTATATTACAGCCAGACACTCCTGTTTGGTGACAGTGTAGTTCTTCTCATGAACATTGAGCGTGCACAAGCAGTATCCAAAAGGATGTTTGAGTCCTTTAGAGTTCAGTTGGGAGAGAACACCCCAATATCAGTCAAGCTAGCATCTGTATTAACCCCAAACAGCTTGGCAAAGTCAGGGTAAGCTAGTACTGGGGCTACAGGCAGTATTCCCTTAAGAGCAGCACTTGCTGTCTTGCAAGTCAGGCCCCAGAAGAAGTCCACATTGGCTTGAAGGAGTTGAAACAGTGTATTGCCCAGCAAGTAAAGTTGAGGATAAAGAAGCAATAATAGCCAACCAACCCCAGTAAGACTGGATGTCCCTCTTGCTTACAGGCACCTTCATCTTCTTAATGGCCTCTACCTTGGGAGAAAGGGACAGGGGCCATCACAACTGATGATGAACCCAAGGAACTCCAAGTGCTCATTGAAGAAGTTACATTTCCTTGGCTTCAGCTTAGTGAAGCAGCCAGAAGACGTTTGAAAACTCTTCCAGGGGTTCCAGGTGTTTGCTAAAGGTTCAAGAGAAGAGATTAATGCCATTCAGATAGACCAGGGCACATGAGGGCTTGAGGTCCCCCATCACAGAGTCCATAGCTTGTTGGAAGGTGACTGTGGAATCAGAAAAACCATGAGGTATCCTGGCAGGTTAAAATAGCCCTTGGTTTGCAAGGGTGGCACACTTCTCTGGGTCAGCTGGAGGGAGATCAATCTGCCAGTTATCAGGTATCAGGTCCATGGCTGAGAAGAACTTGGCAGTGGGGACCCAGTAGGCAAGATCTTCTTGCATTCTCACAGTGCAAGAATCCAACGTTTCTGATTGAGAGGCAAGGTCAATCAGCAGAGGGGCATCAAAAGGCTCTGTTGTAAAGGAACAACAAGTGCCAGGGTCAGGCACAGGCTTTTCATTTGGGAGATGAATGGGTGAGAGGAGGGAGGTGAAACCATAAATGCAGCCAAGGATTTCTCATTTTCTTGGCTGCTTAGTAGTTTTTTTGAGTGATCCTCATTGTACTCCTCAATGCCAGAAACATCAGTGAATTCTTCTTTGCTCTGACTAGCCTGAGGTTTAGTTGCTGCAAAACCATCAGGAGTGATGAAGGGATTGCTATCAGGTTCCCAGGGAGACTCCAAGGTACCTGCTGAAGGTGAAATGATGGAGACATCCTCTTCATTGCTTCTTTGACAGTGGTGTGAGTCTGGAAGGGGCAATGGAGATTGAATCTTCTGAGAGGGGGAACTATCAGCTTTAGCATTTTCATGCAATCCCATTAGAGTCTCAGGGGTACTAATTGCTGAGTCATCTTCAAGGTTCTTGCTTAGTTGATCCTGAAGGGAGTCCAGGAGAGCACTTTGAGCATCCAACTCATCTAGCCACTATTTCTTTTCCTGAAAGGCCAGAACTAATTCCTCTTCCAGAAACCCCATCTGTCTCTCTTGAGCCTTTATAGTATCCTGAAGAGCAGGGAATTCCATGGTGCAGCTGTTATGGATGTCTTCTGGCTTAGGAGTTTTCTGTTTGTAATCATAGAACTCCAGGGTATCATGCTGATTCATCTGGGTGGGTACCAAGGAAGAAAGGACATGTTCTATCTTGCTCATCTATAGAGCCATTCCAGAGTGGGAGTGAACAGCTTCTGATATATTTGAGCAAGGTTTGGGGGCCAGAGTAGCTACCAGTTTGAAGGGTGCCAGAAATAAGGGAGATTACATCAGGAGAACAACCAGAAGAAGAAGGAGGATAATATTGACAGCATACTTCCTTCAACAATGCAGGCTCCAAGGAGCAGGCAACACAGTTTATGCCAGTTACTTTGGCCATGGGGTCAGGCTTAATTTGTATCAAGAAGGTAAGGGCTTCTTAAATGTAGTTCATCCTGGAGATAATACTTGACTGGGAACTGAAAATTTTCAAATGTTGTTGACAGTTAGGAAACACTGGCTTAGTCCTGGTTGACCATAGGAAGAGCCATGAAGTCTACCAGATAGAGAGCCAGAAGCAGTGAAGGTTTGTACTGGAGTGGGTTGGGAAGAAGGAGCTGCAGGTATAGACAAGGACATCTCTCCCTCCATAAAAACAGGGCCACATGGGTATGAAGAGAGGAAGCTGTGGTTTGTAGAAGCCATGAGCACCAATATCCTAAAATATGCAGCCTGTGTGCTGATTTCTACAAATAGTTAGTCTACTACTTCTTTATCTTAACACAATAACTGTTGTAGTATAGTGACAGCCTGTGAAAGACAGAAGAATATAAAAAGATAATAAGATAAAACTGGTATATATTTAGATAGTGCTGCAGTTATATAGTAAGAGGCATAGGAATTTCCATCAGGGGAATGGTGGCATAGACAGAAGGACTTTCCTAAAGAAGGAGAGTGGAAAGGTACAGTAGAAAGAGCTGCACAAGAGAACAACTGGTTTCATGTACCTTACCTAATGAAGGCAATTGGTAATATCTATGTTATCCTATTTATAACCTTGGGAGTAAAGTCTGTACCTGATGTGCATTCAAAAGGCGCTTTGAGCACCCGTTTTTAAGGTGTTTTTAGTGTAATTAACCCTGTTAAACCCAGGTTGAGATAAGGCAATTGTGCAAATGTCTTTTTGCTCAATCTCTAAGTGGACAACTTAATGTCTAATCCATTCAGGATCTTAAAAAGAGGCTGTCTGGCCCACAGTTGACAAACACTCTCTTCAATATTAGTCAATTTTTCAGCAGTGCGGGCACCCTTATTATTAGATAAGGTGGTCTGTTGCTCAGTAAAGTCTAGGTGTTAGCCCTGTGTTGTTACTACTTTTAAAAGCTAATCCAGTTGAGAGGTCAGGTAAAGACTCACTGAGAGGCAAGAGGCAAGCCTGATATTTACAGAATCAATTAATTCACTAATTTCTTGAAAGTCTTTGTCAAGGTTAGAGTGGTCTTGTTTAACAGGGTCCACCTCATTGGCTAGAGCAATCAACTCTCTAGTACATTGAATTTCGGTGCTCCTGCCAGGCTAGGCCAGGCCAGGGCAGAAGCCATCTTCATTGGTAACCCCAGTTGAACTAGCATCAGTTGCCACCATTTTGTGTAGGTCAGCAACCTCTTACTGTAGCTCAGCAACTTGAGTTGTCAAAGCAAGCACCTGAGAATTTGGCTGAGGCGCTTCAGCAAGCCAATCTTGACTGAAGTTAGACACTTGCAGCTCTCAGATGGCATCCCATAGTCTCTGTTCTCTATCCATCATATTTTCAGATGGGGGAGAAGGAGGAACATCTGAATTGGGCTTAGACAACTCATTTACTTGAGTCTAGAGCTTGACAGTGGCAGCAGCAGTGGAAACCCTTTCTTGCTCAAATTATTCACTGAGCTCATGAAGGCCTTTAGCAGCAAGGTCTGCCACTTAATGTATTTGATTGAAGGAGTAAGCAATGAAAACATTGAGCTGCAGCACTAGTTGTTTGAAATCAGTGAGATAGGTGTTCAGGGTGGAGTCTACTTGGGTTTGTCATGGCTGTTCCAACTGGTGAAACTCATGTAGATATTCCCTGATGTATTCAGGGATAAACTGGCGCATTTTCTTGATGGAATTAACCAAACAGGTTTATGAGATGACAGAGTTACACTGATTGTCTGATACCAAGGAAAACATGGAGTAGATCCACTGTTGATACGCAGCAAGAAGATCCCATGTGATGTGTGATGGCTGCTTATAGGGACAAAATCTCCTGAACGTGGAGCTCTAACTCCATTTGATGGTGGGCTAAGGCAAGTTGCACAAAGGATGACTTTAGGTGTTCAGCAGAGCCAGCCACTGAGAGGAGATGCTGTTAAAATTGTGGAGCCACAATTAATTTGTGTATTCTGCTTAACTGAACTGAAGCTGGAGGCAAGGGATGTCCCCATCACAGGCTAACCCAAGCGCTACTGCCATGACTTGTTCCAAGTCAGGGGTACCAAAAGGGTAGGCCACTAGGCAGGGACCACTCCCAAGTTTCAGCACAGTAGGGAAAATAGGTGGGTCTGTGATGTCTTCCTCAATAGGAGGAATGGTAATTTCAGGTGAAGTTGCTTTTTTATAGAAGGGAGGCAAAGGATCTGAAAACGTAGTTGCAAAAGGGATAACCAAGGGGCTTACAGCCCCTGTAGTGAGCACCATTTTTGTTGTGACCTGAGGCGCGGCACAGATACACAACAGGGAATCCTAACCTTAGGACTGGCTTTGTACTAAGTCATGGTTAGAATGGCAGGGAAGACTATGTGATTACCTTGTGGCCTGATTTAATAATAAACTGCTAGACATGGCTAGAGAAGCGCCAAAGTACATGAAGACAGAAAGACAAAAATGTTAATAGAACTTAAATTTTATTGGGTATAAAGATTGGGAATATATACTTTATAGCTTTATTAAAAAACAGTACATGGACAGTAAGATCACTTGTTACAAGCATGAGTGGGGCAAGCAAGCTGAAACAAATCATTAAACCAAATAATTGTATTTCCCAATTTGAATACAGACTCATTTCAAGGGGCAAAAAGAAAGAGAGAGATTTGTCCTCAAAATAACCCATCAAAGGCAAAATCAAAACATGGTGAATGGCAGCATTCACAACACTGTTTCAGAGTATATTATAATCCAATAAGGATTCATATGAGGCACCATCAGAAGGACAAAAATGAAACAAAATTTAGGCACTTTAGAAGTGAGATTCTACAAGCACAAAACAAAATGAAGTCACAAAGATTTGTAGTATGAGCAACCTAAAATAGAATTATAACAGTTTAAAATCCAATCAACGGCTATCCAATTTAGGAACAGAGGCATTTTATTCATTTTCATGGCTCCTGATTTGTGTAAAATGGTTTGAAAACCTTACAAATATGGTTTTGATATTACAATATAAATAAATCATTAAATTTTAAACTTATTTTTTAGTGATTTTATACTAGGTTTTATTTTAAGACAGTTTCCAATAGCAACAACATTTTCAACGGCACCAGCAACCAAGTCAGCAGCAGCCAAGCCAGTTTCAATGGATCCAATGCTCAGAATGTGGAGGCACCTGTTTACACCCAAGCCTTTGAGGCAGATAACAAGAAAGCTGACCTGTACCTGACCCCTATGTCTTTGACTTGTTCAATAGTCACTATGCACCCATTGCTACCCCCGCTCCTGTACCCACCCCTGCACAAGCTGCCTGTCAACAAACCAATCAGGATGTCAACTTTGATTTGGAACAACTTCCCACCATCAGTCAACCTGCCCCCCATCAGCCAATCAGGCTTCAGCTCCTGCAGCCCAGTGCCCCAAGCAACAAATCATCATCCAAATTCTTCAGGAAATAGTGGCACTGAACCTGCAGGGTCTGTCTGGGATCAGATAGTCAGTCAATTAATATTCACCCAGGCTATCATCATGCGGGAATTCAACAGCCTGATGAACAGGGGGAACCTGATTGGGACAGCTAAGAAGCCAAAGAAGGCCCAATAGTCCCATATCAACAAGGCATACCCAATCATGCTTGATCTCTTGCAGCGGGACCCCAAGCTTCCCCTGAACCAGGTCCAGAAACAGCTTTCACACCATGTCATATGGGTTTCTGAGCGCATAGTGCAGCTCTGGATGCAGGAAAAGGTGGTGTCAATCCGGGTTCTTACTAATGTTGCCAGAAACCAATGGGATGGCGCTGAGGATTACCCATATTATCAGGTCATTGAATCAAACCTGGTCTGATGCCTGACAAATTTGTCAGATGACATCATTATCATCTCTTACTATAAGCTATCCATAGCTTTTAATGATTTTGGCGCCCAAAGCAGAGCTGCCACCCAAAAAGGGAGGAAGAAGGTCAAGAAGAAGATGTTCATTGGTGCGTTTCTGGCTATTTCAGCCAAGGGTTTTGTCTACTATCAGACAAACCCAGGTTCCACTAATGGCTACAAGTACAGCCACATCCTTGGTGGATTGCTCAACTCCTGGGATAGCTTGAATTCCAAGCACCAGGTTTTCTTGAGCCACCAGATGGAGGGAAGCTCCACTGCCCTCAAGGCTATCCAGGGACGCGGGTACCAGCCCTCAGTCTACCCAGCTGGCCACGCTGACATTCATCTGACAGATTTTGTGTTCTTCAACATTGGAGACACACTCCAGGAGTGCCGCCCTCAGGCTTTCAACATCCTCTATATTGGGGTCCTTGACCATGATTCTCTCTTTGGTTACCAAATTGTGGCCAACTTGTTTGCGCAAATGATTTTCCATGTGAATATGGGCAGCCAATCACAGAAAGACAAGCGCCTCCCACCCTATACCACATTCACCTACCAGCCAATCAAGAAAATGTCAGACAAGGAATATGACAAGCAGTATATGGTGGCCATCATACACAATTCTACTGCCTAAACCCCCGCCCCCACCACCCCCATCTTCCAGCCCCACCACCCAATCACAGACCCCTCAGGCCAGCATCATCTCTATGCTTCTCTTCCCACACTATTTCTCCTACTAGGCATCACTCTTCCCTGTCCCCCAATAAGCTCCCTGTTACCAAACATTTTCTTTTTGTATTATCTTTATTTTGAATTTTGATTATTTATTTTCTCTTTGTTTATAACTGGTTTTATTCTTTATGTTCAGTCTATTTCTATAAATTCATATATTTAATATGCTGTGTATCTAGATCCAGAACACAGTTATTTTTAGTACCCAAACACAGCCCCTTGTAAAAACATTAACAACAATGTGGTGATCAGCTAAATTTGAATTAGAAAATTATAAGTTAACTATTTTTAGATAAAGTTGTTACTGATTCAAATTCAAAACCTTAATGATAAACTTTAAGTCAATCAGGAGCCAAGTGATAAAGTGATTGTTGTGACATAAAGGGTCATTCAATAATTCTTTGATGCATGTGCACTAATTAATATGATTGGCTGTATGCTTTTCCATTGAGCGCCATAACTACTGTGGCAAGTTGTTGGTAGACTAGTGCTAATCCAGCAGCTGATTGGGCACTAGTACACCAACAACTTGCCACAGAAGCAATGTTGCACAATTCAAAAACAGAAAGTCAATCAGATTAATTAGAGAACATGCATCAAAGAATTATTGAATAACCCTTTATGCCACAACAATCACTTTATTACTTGGCTCTTAATTGGCTTAAATTTCATCATTAAGGTTTTAATTTGGATCAGTAACAACTTAATCTAAATACAATTAATCTATAATTTTCTAATTCAAATTTAGCTGATCATCAAATAGTTGTTAATATTTTATCAAGGGGCTGTGTAAAAGGCCAAAAATAATATGGCAATCAAAGTAACAATGGTAACACAAAGCAAAAGACACACATTGAGATAAGTGTAAAATATATACACAATGGGTAAAAAGATGGGATAATGTAGTAAATGAGAAAACAAACAGGAATAAATAAAGAGACAATAGTATCAAAATAATACAGATTTTATTGGAATTAAAGCTATAAAAACATATGGAAAGTTTAGTAAAAAAATCAATGAGAGAATTAGAGAAGCTGCTTAAAGACCTTGACTCTACAATTGCAGAGATCAAAGAAATTGACTGCAAGGTCAAAGTCAGAGTGAATTCTGCTGTCCTTGAAGGAGACAAAATAGACAAGGCGTCTGTAAAAGCCCTTATGAATAAAATATCAGACACCCCTGAGAAGACAATCAAGCACTTACTAAACATTCAGAAGACGGTGGTTGAGGGCCTCCAGCTTAAGTCTTATGCTCTCTCTGTGCCGTCTGTCTGGATGGATGACCCTGAAATGAATGCCCACCTGAAACCTACCAAGCAGACAAGAACAGAGGGTAAAGAATTGCATGTACAACTGGTTGCGCCAAGAATGGCCAAGCCAGCTGAGGCTGTAGGCAAGGAGGAAATCCAATAAGGGAATAAAAAATTAATAAAAAATTTGAAATAAGCACCTGTTTTTTTAGAAAAATAGACTGCAAAATCTTCCAGGTCCTGGTCCTCTTTGTCTTTGCCACATAATATGCAAATTATGCCACTCACATGGCAAAAAGCTGTTTCTGCCCCCCTGTCTTGCAGGAGCTCAAGGATAGGATTCACAGTACCTCCCAATGTCCCAAGAGGCATTAGCTGGGCTGACGCATGGCGAGGGGCATCTGAGTGGGCAATTACTGCCTACAAGGATGCCAAATTGGTCCACCTTGACTTGGTGGTCCTCAGCAGAGTTTACTGTGTAAGCTCCATTGAGCCTGTTTGAGACCTCCTGGCAATGCTCCCATTCAAGAACATATGGAAGATTGGCCGGGTCCATGCAGTTGTGTGCTTCTGCTTCCCAGTGGAGCACACCCTGTCTTACATGTTGGAGAACTTTGGGCGTGTAGTGGGTAAATCAGCTGTTGCAGACGCAATAGCCATAAAGAAGACTGAAATCCTCCTTGCTGAATTTGGGCTGGCTTGGAGTTCCAACAAGACAGGGATCCCTCTGAATATGGATCTTTTTTTTGCCTTCACCAAGCGCAAAAAGAAAAGCAGTGCTGTCTACAACAATCTGTGAAAATTTATGGAAGCCTTTGCTGAGCAAAGGTTTCATCTGTTTGTTTACCTGGGGTTCCTGTTCTACTTTGGGATGGGGGCTAATGTTGAGGACTTTGATGGGGTCCTCCTTGGAATTGACAAGGCCAGGCTCTCCCTAGACAGGAAGATGTCCCCTGGATTACAACTTGGTTGAGCCACCCAAAAACTTCCTCATTGGTATCTAGGAAGGGCAAATAAGCAGGGAGGAAGAGAAAGTGCAAATTTGCTGTGGCCAATTTCTGGGGGGCCACTGCAATGCTGGTGTTGATTGATGGAGATTCAGCAAGAATATCTGCCACCTTGTAGAGACCAACATTGTCCAGTACTATTGCATTAGTGAAGCCTGGGCTTGTGCGCCTCAGGTGCTCCTGGACTAATCAGAGAAAACATAAGAAGGTCCTGTTGTTGTGAGAACCCAATATCATTTGGTACATCTCAATTCCTTTTGGGCCAAGGAGAGCCACCATTGAATAGGCTGTGGCGTGGACTGCAGCATGCCAAGCTACCCCATAATTTGAGCCTTTGGGGACATAGCCATATGCATTGCACATAGATGAGGCAAATGCTGATTTGTCATTATAGTAAAATTTGACCTTCATCTTGGCTTTGAGGGCAGTATACGCCTCTGCGCAGTTTTTCCAGGTCTCAATGTTAGTTGGGCTATTCCAATTGTACAGAGATACCCCGAGCTTTTTCCAGGAAAAGCGCATTCCCTTCACCAGAGGATAATAAAAGAAAATTGAGGCCTCAACCCCAAATGTAGATTTTACCATGGCCTGTATATTTGCCAGTTCAAGATGGTAATCTCAGGTTATCCATAGCGGATTGCCCATTTGTGCTCCTTGGTGAGCATGGTTGACACACGCAAGGATTTCTCTGCAGCAAGGACTCAGCCAGTCTCAATGAAGGTGTTAAATGTCTTAGAGGCATACTTGGGATCCACCCCAACAAGAGCCCCGGCTGTCTTATAGTCACCAGATCTTCACATTAGCTTGAAAAGAATGATGTACTCAATGTCTGTAATGTGATTCTGAGCAGGCTTTTTGGGTTCAGATGAGCCAGGATCCTGATTGGTGACAGGCTTTCAAGGCATGGGTACCTTGGTATAGAAGGCTACAACCTTCTTTAACACCAGCTGTTCCTCATCAGTTCTGTAAAACTCAGGCTCCTTGTTCTTTTCCTGGTTGCCATCACTGATGTAAGGTTTGTAGCTAGTGTCAAGCACAGGCTTAACATTCTCCATCATGGCTGATAGGACAAACTATTGGCGGTACACAGCATCAAACACATACAAAGTAAGTTCTACCCCCTTGTTTCTAACTGTTTTGGTAGTGGTGAGCTTGGTGGGCTTCTGGGTCAACTGGGGGACCCAAGGGTTAATGCTCTGCACCCTAGCAGCTTATGCTCTTTGAACCAACTGTGTCAGTGCAGCGCCACTATTGAACTCTCCCCTCCCATCTCCTGTGACAGAAATTGCTGGATAATAAGAAGCTGTCTCCAAGTGGTGGGGAATCACCACCCAAATCTACATAAGGCTAATGATTAACCACCAATGCAGCTTCAGATATTGTTTTGAGAAATTTCCAAAGGAGATACTAGAGCTAAGTAAAATAATCAACCCTAACCAAAGTAGCCCAAGATAAATAGCCAGCAAAAGCATCAGAGTGTCTTCAGAATAAAATTTAGGACATTGAGATATACCCAGATTTTAAGTTTCAAAGGTAGGCAGAACAACTATGAGATTGGCAGGCATGGGATTTACATTGGGTGGAGTCAACAACAAAGTGCCAACAGCAGGGCCCTATCTTCCAGTGATGATCTGTCTGAGGATCAGATTGTAGGAGATGTAGTGTAAAAACCCAACTACAGGATGCATTTGAAATTAAAGTTAGACCAAGGGATATATGGTTTGTATTGAGTAAAATTTGGGAGGGCTCAACTCTTAAGAGTTGAAACAGTGAAAATTATTCAATGTGTATCAAATTTGATTAAAAAATACCGCCTGCATCCTGGGCTCCTATTTCTTCCCCATTGTCAAGTGAGTATCTAGTCCAGGTTTCAAAGAGCCCTTGAGTGACCAACTTCTGATGACCATGATGATAAATAAGATCATATCAGGTGACCCTCAAATTACGCCAATTTATCAATGTCAACTTACAGGGGGGATTGGATTTAACCGGCAAACTGGAGTAGCTGTAACCAATTTTCAATCAACCGTTTGATTCAAGTCTGTTAAATCAGTCAAATTTGTCAAAGAATTCCTGGCTTTTCAAGCCTTCCTACTTGGCCAAATAATCCCTGGCATTATGGAACTTACTGTGACATCTTCTTCCTGATTAGGCACTTGGGTTGCACTACCTCTGCTCTTTGACCTGCAGGGGCAACCACAACTGCGGCGCACAACAGGTGCATTGTCACTCTGTTTGTTGTAAATTGCGCTATTAATGCTATTTCAATTTGCCCTTCAAATATTGATAGTTGCAAAGATTTATCTGGTTTTGCCTTCAAGTTCGGGAATTCCTTGCCTTCTGCAGATGGGTCTGGTTCAATATTCACCCATTCTGGATTATTGTACCTGTCTGTGGTTGATCCTGGTATGACCTCATCCCAGTGTGACCCCCTCAGCCACTCTGTCTTCCTATTGAGTGATCTCCGTCCTTTTTCTACTATTTAAAGTAGAATCTTTATTCCTAATAAAGTTTAAGTTTATCCACATTTGTGTTGGCTTTTATAATCTTCAAGTTTTTCATGTCCTTTCTGCCAAAAGGACTTTTACATTTTGTTTTCCAGGAAATTAAGGTATGTGCCCTTAATTTTGCCCTGAAGGCTAACCCAAGGCTAGCTTTGAACCTCAAATCTTTTGTAATAAAGATTTCCTGCCGTGTCCTCCAGGATGTTGTCCCCTGGAGCCAAACACAACAAAATGGTGCTCACTACAGGGGCTGCAAGCCCCTTGGTTACCCCGTTCCCACGTGCATTCTCTGGTCCCTCTCCCTTTGTTTCCAAAGTACCAGACCAACCCAAAGTTTCTAGTCCTCCCCTAGAAGAAGACATTACCAATGCTCCTGCAAATCCTATGGTATTGGTTCTGTCTCCCAGGCCCTTGTGGGCCTCCCTTCCTGCTTTCTCCTTCAACTATGAACAAGGCTGTGCTGCCACCCGCTCCCTTCTTCACTCTGGTACAGTAGCCATGCACTCTATCCCTGGCCTCCATCCTGGGTGCGCCTCTAAAGACCTGTACTCCTTCCTGTTGGATTTTGGTCTCCCCCCCCGCATTGATGGAATCCATGGATACTATTGGTGTGTTGGTTAACTAGTTCATCTAACCTGCCCTGGTCCATCACCAACTTGCTTTGGGATCTCAGAATCAACTGCTAGATGCAGTAACCTTTGCTGTCTCAAATAACCACGCTCAGACTTTGGCCTACCAAGAATGGTCACATAGTCTCTTTGCTTGTATTTCTAACAACCAGCGCAACTTGTTGGCGTCACAGAAGCATTTAACCACCTCCCTTAATTCCCTTCAATCCTTGCTCCCTGGATACATAAAGGACCAACTATGAAAATTGGATGAACATCAGGCAGCCTGGCGTGAGCAAATTGAGGCTTTTCTGTTTAACCATTGGCAGGATTTTGAGACTCTGGTTAGTGAACTAAATCAATTCAGAGAGCATATCAACTTGCAACTTAAATTGATAGAAGCTCATGTCAATACTTGGGGCTGCCACCTGCAGCATCAATACGGTCTATATAAGGCTGCACTAGGCAGCACTCTATACCAAGTGCAAACTTATGTGGACGATTGGGTGGCTTCTATTGAGGTGACTCCTCCCGCTCCTCCTGCCAGGACCCCTTCTGATTTCAAAACCAAAGTATGGGAGGCCATAGCCAAGCTCAAGGCTACCACTAGACGTCAACCTTCTGTGTAACCTCCCCCTCCAGTCAAACCTATGCCTGACCCTTGTATTGCCTCCCTTACTGATCTGGTGGCTACTCTACGAGGTGAGATTGAGTACTTAAGACAGCGCCTCTCCAATTATGAAGGTTCATCATCTGAATCTGAAGATGAAGAAGAAGGTGAAGTTGTTAATACTCCTGCTCATGACAATCATGGTTGTTGCCCTGGCTTAGAAGGTCAACCCCGGGTCTACTGTGTACGTGCTCTAGATCAACTTGCCAAAGTGAAAAATGATGTAGCTGATAGGCAAGACATGTTAGAAAGAGAGTTCCCAAACCTCTCCCGCTTTACAGAGACTCTAAATGGGCAAGTTGCCCCCTTGGTCACTCAGGCCACCTCCCTGGCTACTTGTGTTAATGGGATTGCTGGCACCTTGGCAGTACAACAAATCAAGATTGATGAATTTGGGACTGCTGCCACAACTGCCCAAGACATTAGTGGGCAGAATAGCTCTACCTTGGACACTTTAGAGGAAAGCCTTCGACTTCTCTGGGCTAGACAACCTACTGCTGAATCCAAATTTGAGGGCAACCCTCACATTAATGTCCTCAACCCTGGTGAGAACAGCCAGTCCTTGTCTTTGTTCATTGACCCAAACTATAAGCCAACCTTCAAGAAGTTATTTGATCCCAAGACCTCTACCATTGCTGCTTTTCTGACCATTTACAAAACTGCAATGCGTAGGGCTACTGACAAACTCAAGAAGGAACACATCCTTACCTGCCTCCATCCCACTTGCCAAGAAGTTGTGGTCCCTGAGCTCCCTTCTATTGTCACCTGGGAGGATATGAAGTTTTCTTATTGAAGAGTTTGGAGGAGACCTCAGCTTGGAAGTCAAGAAGAATGCATTTATGCATATTGCTTTCAAACCCAAGGAGACCCTGGCTGAGTTTGCATATTGTTTCTACATTGAAGGCCAGCAGTTAATTACTAGTTGACAGTTAACTCCCCAAGAAGCCTACACAGCTTGTTCAAATGCTTTAAAGGTGAACTAGCTTCTATGCCTACACTTTAAGGCACACAAGGCTTCACTCACTTCCATGAAGAGTATTAAGACACTCTTGCAAGACATGCTTTTGACACATGGAGGTACAGTGATGCGTGAGAATAAAGCCAATAATGCTGGGACTACCTCTTGTACACCACAAATTATGACTCTGGGTACTAGTGAACAGGCTAAGAGACAGGGCTGCCATACTGTGGCCAGGTTGGACACCACTTGCGCACTTGCACTAATCCTTGAGTAGAAAGTTGCAATCCCAAGGAACAGGCGGGAAAAGAGAGGTCAGCTTAGACACGGAGACACTCTCTGCTGACCAATCTCCCCCGTCCCCCCTGATCCTCTGTCTGATGAGAGAGCTCTCTCCTCCTCTGGCCCAACTATCCTTCATCTGTTTCACAACCTCTTCAGTGATTCAGAGCCTGACAATTCTGATAGTGAAGACTCTGATAGTTATGGCTACTCTGTCCTGGCTGTTCCAGAAACTATCCCTGTACCCTACAAGCTTTGCTCTGGGAAGGCTACCACCACTTCCTGGGTACCTCCAAGTGAAGCTAAGTCCATGGTGGCTTGCCCTTACCTAGCTCAAGCCCATCAACCTCCCATCTTGGTTGAATCCTCTGAAGAAGCAGCAGAGTTAGCTGAAGCTCTTTTCCACAACATAACTGTGTCTCTTCCACTACAGACTGTGTATAAGGAAATCCCTGTGTTATGGTGTATGCTGGCCAAATGGGAAAGAAAGCTAGAGGCTGTGCAAGATGTGTTGACAGTCTTGACTCCCTTTGGGAAAGATACAACCTGAGTGGAAGTATCAATCCAAAAGGTCAAAATCAAGGCCATCTTGGACACAGGTTCCCCTGTCAACGTGGTATCTTCCAAGCTAATGAAGAAACTTAATTTGGCCCCTGACCTCAACTACACGCAGTTGTATGGCACAGCTGGCATAGCCCAAACCTGAGCCATTGGTGCCTGCTCTGCTCTACCCATGAGGTTTGGGAAACTCCTTATTGCCTCCCCTGCTGTGGTCCTAGAGAACAAAAGCTATGACCTCTTGGTTGGTACTCAGTTCCTCCCCAAATTTACGGAATTATAAACTTACAAGATGGATACCTTTTGCTCTTGGGATATGAAGTTCCTTTGATTTTTGAGGAACCTCTGCGCCTCCCAGGCAAACATCTTAAAACTTGCGTGCTTGAGTACCCTGAGGGTATCTTCTCCCTCAAGTATAGGACTCACTACTCCAACATGTGTACCCCTCCTCCTTCCTGCCCTGCAGAAGAAGGGGTACCCCTGCTAGCGCCAGCCGCTATCACCATCCCCCCGGGCTCTCAAGTTGTGATCAACTCCCAGATTTCCTATGAGCTGCCTGAAAAGTCCTTCTTGGAGCTTTACTCACCTGAATCCTTAAGTTGTACAAGCCCCGCCTATGTCCGGGGATTTTGGACCAAACTCACAAAGACCCCGTGTAATTACTGCTTGCTGACCTGACAGCCCTGCCCATGCAAGTAACCAGAGGTCAGGTTGTAGGTCATGGTCGGATACTTGGAGAAGAACAAGTATCCTACCATACCCCTTCAGAACTTTCAGTGATTTCAACCTACCTGAAGATGATCCACAAGTTCTCACCTTTTTCACTGCTGCTGATTTCCCCCAATTGTCTCCTGTTCAACAAAAAGACATATTGGACCTACTTGATCAGTTCAGTGACATCTTTGCCTCTGGGCCTACAGACTATGGCCTATCTAAAGGAGTCATCCATCAGATTGATACTGGGGATGTGCCTCCTTTTTGTGCTAAACCATACCGCTGTAGTAGAGTGGAAGATGCTCAGGTGTCTAAAGAACTCAAGCAGCTTCTGGACGCTGGGTTACTGGCTCCTTCCCAAAGTCCTTGGGCTTCCCTGTTACTGATCCTCAAGAAGAAAGATGGGGGACACCGCATTGTAATGGATTATAACTGCCTGAACTCTCTCACTAAGAAAGATTTGTACCCCTTGCCCAGAATTGACAATGCTCTCAGACGGCTGGGTGGTTCCAAGTTTTTCTTGGCCATGGATCTAGCTTCAGGGTACTGGCAGGTTGACCTATCACCTGAAGATCAAGAAAAGGCTGCACTTATCACATCAGATGGTCTCTTTGAACCCACTTGTATGCCCCACAGACTCCGCAATGACCCTGCCACATTTCATTGGGCTATGGACTCCATCTTACAAGACCTAAAACTCTCTTGTGTCCTTGTGTACCTTGATGATATTACCGTATTCAGTGCTATCTTTACTGATCACTTGGAGCATCTTAAGGCTGTCTTCATCAAGATCTGTGAGGCTGGCCTGAAACTCAAACCCTCCAAATGCTCTTTCTTCAAGGAACGTCTTGAGTTTCTAGGACATGAAGTCACTCAGACTGGAATCTGCCCCATGAATAACAAGGTGGAAGCCATTGACAAGATGCTACCTCCCACAAATCTTTGGGAGGTACAAGTATTCCTTGGTATGATTGGCTACTAGCAACAATTCATCCCTGACTTTGCTGAACTGAGTGAACCCCTTGTCCAACTGCTACGCAACGTCCCCTTTGAGTGGACTGACAGCCAACAACAAGCATTCAAAGCGCTGAAGGCCAAGCTCAAGGAGGCTCCTATCTTAGTCTATCCTGATTATGATAAAGAGTTCATCTTGTATACCGACGCTAGTGGAGTAGCTGTGGGTGCTAACCTTGCCCAACTTGACAATGAAGGTGTATATCAACCTGTAGCCTACTCATCAAGGGTCCTCAATAAGCACAAAAAGAATTACAGTGTTACCAAGAAGGAATGTTTGGCTTTACTGCATGCTGTAAAACAGTTTTGGTATTACATCTATGGAACCCACTTCATGATAGACACCAATCACTCCTCCCTCAAGTGTTTACAACAGCTAAAGGAACCTGAAGGTCGGTTAGCACGTTGGGCTCTACGTCTGCAAGGGTACAATTTCACTGTGGTACACTGTCCGGGAGCCCAACATCAGAACGCTGATGGCCTGTCAAGGATGCCAATCCTGGATATCCACCCTGCTGATGCTGATTGCCTATTTGAGATAATAGGGTATCCTGACTCTTGGACCACTGAGCCCAAAGATATCTGCCTAGCTCTACAGACCCTATCCAAGGACACCATAATTTGTGATAGACAACTCTTCAAGAAGGTTAACAATGCCTACCTACCTTATGTTTGCCCTAGTATGAGGATAGCCATCATCCTCCAAGCTCATCTTGATACTGGCCATGGAGGTATAGCCAAGGCTCATGACTGGTTGTGCAAAAACTTCTACTGGGAATCATGTGCCTCTTGATCCCTGATGTCCTTGCCTCCTGCCATTCTTGTCAACTCCAACGTCCTTGTCCTTCCTAACACCAGTTTCAACTCATCCCTCCAAAGCATGCCTTTCATACGGTAAGTATTGGTGCTGTTGGGCCCTTCCCCCGTTCTAGGTTGGGATGTTGGTTTATCCTGGTTGCTATAGACCACTTTAGCAAATGGGTTGAAGCCAGAGCAAAAAAAGATATAACGGCTAGGACCACAGTTACTTTCTTACTGCAAGACATCTTCTATTGACATGGCTGCTCTCAAGTCCTGCTTTCTGACAATAGTACCAACTTTTATGCTTGCCTCATCACCTCTACTGTCAAAGCTATGGGGACTCACCAGTTGTTCTCTGCGCCATATAATCCCTCCACCAATGGACCTGTTGAACGAGCAAACTCTACCCTAGTATCCATTATGAGAAAACTCACGCTCTCTGATGCTGCCAACTGGGACTTGTTCCTTCCTGCTGCCCTCTTTGCCTACCGCCTTAGTAGACATTGGGTGACTGGTCAATCTCCTTTTGCTATGCTTTATGGATGTGAGGTCACTACCCCCTCAATCTTGGGACCTCCTCTGATCAAGTATGATACATATGCAAATCCTGAGACCCACATGAAAGACCTAACCAACTGTATCATTGACATCCAGGCAACCACCTACTCCACTGCTTATAAGGTTAAGGCTTTGGAGCTCTCTCCATCCAATGCTGCTAGAGCCCCTCTCCCCAAATACCAGATAGACAATCTAGTTCTCTAATACCAGAATTGTACAGGTGGCAGAGCCCACAAGCTGGATTCCCTCTGGGTTGGGCCCTATGAGGTTACCTTCAAGAAGGGCGTCAAGTACACTATGAAGCTACTATTGTCTGGCCGTTCCTTTGCCCGCGTCCACTCCAAATTCCTTCACAAGTATCAACTCCCTCCGTCCAATCTTGAGGGGGGAGATGTTGTAAATTGCGCTATTAATGCTATTTTGATTTGCTCTTCAAATATTGATAGTTGCAAAGATTTATCTGGTTTGCCTTTGAGTTTGTAAATTCCTTGCCTTCTGCAAATAGGTCTGGTTCAATATCCACCCATTCTGGATTATTGTACCTGTCTGTGGTTGATCCTGGTATGACCTCATCCCAACGTGACCTCTTCTGCCACTCTGCCTACCTAATGAGTGATCATCAACCCTTGTCTACTATTTAAGTAGAATCATTTCTCCTAATAAAGACAAGTTTATCCACATTTGTGTTGGCTTTAATATTTTTCATGCTTTACCTTTCCTTTTTTCCAAAAGGACTTTTACATCTTGTTTTCCAGGAAATTAAGGTACATGTCCTTAATTTTGCCCTGACGGCTAACCCAAGGCTAGCTTCAAACCTCAAATCTTTTGTAATAAATATTTTCTGCCGTGTCCTCCAGGATGTTGTCCCCTGGAGCCAAACACAACACTGTTGTTGTGTACCTTCCATTTTAAAATTTAATAAAATACTAAATAAAACTTAATCAAGCTATACACTGGTTTTAATTTTTGCTTTTTATCTGAGTATGGACATTTAATTATAGTTTTACTCACCCAATATCACAAATAAAGATTTCTTATTTCTTAATTAGCTGTTGTTGGGTTTACCACACCCATTTTAGAATACCTGAAATATTTTCCGCCCATTTCCCCAGATTTTATGCCAAATTTAAACACCCATTACAATGTTTTTAAAAACTTTGCTTCAGATCTTGTCTTATTTTAGATATCTTGGTATCATTATTGAGTACAGTTCATTGCACACGACATTTGAGTGATTTTTTACATAGTGAGTTGCTATTGTGTTTTGGTTTTGGGTTGAGTTTTGACTCACCTTGCTTGGGTGTATTTTGTCACAAATCCGCATAGTAAACATATGTACACCAAAAGCCAAATCACACCATTTTTTTGTGAATCAATGTATTTTGGAGAGTATTTTGAATTGTCTTGCTTGGCGGGTGAGCACTTCTTTGCTGGGTTGACCCATTTTGCCCATTAACACCAATAAACCCTGTTAACAGAGGGTATATTTCAACCTGATAGTTGGATTTCACTCAAATCTGAGATTGTTTTGTTTAAATCTGAGGTATTTTCAATTGTTGCCATAGCTTTTAAAACTACTGTATCATTTAACAAGAGAAAATATTTAAGGCTTAGAAACAAAAAACTTTTAGAATGATAAAAGTTTCATTACGAATGATCTGGATTTTCAATTGATTTTGAAGAGTATGTTAACTATTGGTGTTACCCTGAAATAAAGTCCAAAAAACGTTTTGTAATCGGTTATGTATTAGTTTGAGATTGAAATCAAGTCCTGGTATAAGTGATGTAACATTATATTTGCTTCGATTTCAATCTATAAATGTGATCTTATAGCTTATAAGTAAAAATAGCCTGGTTGGGGAGGAATTAAGTTTTAATGTTACTGTATCAAAAATTAGGTGCATGTGTATTGATATATTATTTTTATAAGCAAGTCAAAATGAAGTATGACTTTGATTCCGGTGGTTAATCACTCTACTTGGATAATTATACAGTAGTTTTCAAACCTGTTGAGATAAACAAAAAATCTCAGTCTAAAAACAAAATCAAGGAATTTATATTAAATTACAATAGATTTGGATCCACTTTGATTTCGCTTTTAGACGGAGTTGTTTTTAGACTGAGATTTTTGTTTATCTCAACAGGTTTGAAAATTACTGTATTTTAGTTTGATGAATCATAAGCCTGCGGGGTTAAGGCATACTTGATCATTCTCTTAGAAAAGCTCTGTAAAGTAACTTTCGGGGGTTCAAACATTCTATCACAACTAAGCTTAATTAAATTATTCGCATGTGGAAATTTTTAAGGTACAGCTTTCAGATATCAGAGTACTAGGTTAAGAAATTGCTGTTAGTCAACTCCTTATTTTACCATATTAGATATTAAAATTATCATACGTAACTTTTCTATTGACCTTTAATTGGGAAATATGATAGCGACAAGTAATTTGGTAAGCCACGTTGACTAAAATGAAGCGGTGTTTAAAAAGATTGACTAAATATTTATATTATTTAGATCATTTTTCGAGTATATCTAAAGTCTTAATCTGCGACAGTCCGTTGAAAAGATAAGCATTTAAACATACCTTTTAAAAAGGGAAAATTTTTGCTGGGTTGGAGTTTTCAGATGAACTTTTTAAAATCTGAAATGTTTCTAGTGTAGTGGGAGGAGTAAATATCGCCTGAAGAGTTGATTAAGTTTTCATATGAGAACTCACAGCTTGCTGAGGTATGCTGGGAATTGCTATCCTTGCTTGGTTGAGATTCGATTGGTCGATGTCTGGCTCGGATAGCATTTGGGAGTGACTTGAAGACCAATGGATCAGCCATAAAGGAGAATAGATGTAAGATCCCTCTTGAGGAGTATCCCGCCCTTCCCCAGTAAAGGATTACAAGAGGACGAGTGCCGAAAAGGAAGAAGTAAGTTACAATAACATTGGCCCCGATATATGCCAAGAAGCAAGAAAACGGATACAAGCAGGTTCTAAATATCAGACTTCTGAGATCAAGCAGCGAAGACGACTTTTCACGAGGGTCTGTTGGTACTGTTAGGCTTTCGCTCGACAATCCATAAAACTCTTTCTTCACTTTGTAAACAACCATAAGTGACACCACAAGGCAATATCCAATGGTGATTGAGCAGATGACAGCATTGTAAATCAACTGCAGTGTACTCCCGGTCCTTGTCTGATCCCTGAAGTAACATATACCACTTGAGTTTCTTCCAAAATAACCCGAAACTTAAATGTTAGGTTTGAAGATGGAAATTTTACCTAGAAGTGGGATATTGAGAACAAGAGGGATTACAATGGAGAAAACCCAGTAAAAAGTCTCCCATCTCCTGGTTGGTTTTAAGCTACATATGATAGCCAAGTGCAAGTTTAAAGCTATTGAGATGTTCATTCCAAAATATATGTGTTTGAATAACATGGTTAAAAATGCTACAGTATCACAAAGCGATTCACTCTTCACTGACGAGGATAGATTCAAGTTGTGGGTGATTAAATCCAAAATGGCGATCCCAAGCTGAAGGCGCATGGTAACGCGGTCAATAACCGCTCTATCATACTTTCCTGCAAATTAGCTAAGACTAAGACATGCTTACTTAATAGAAAGAAGAAAATAACGACAAGGAGAGCGCTGAAAACAGAAAACACACTCAGGGTCGTAGTAAAGGCATTCAGCGTATTCATATTCAAAGGCAATTGGCAGACTTGTGCCTCTGCTTGAACCTTATTGTAGTCCATACCAACTCGCTCCACTTAGTCGTCGTCGATCATACCAACATGTAATTAATGGAAACCCAAATATAAAGTTTACCCGTATATCCATTTAGTCCGAGTTACTATTTGTGATTCTCAATGCTCGCAAATATTTCCCACCTCACCTAGCGAGCAGAAAACAAAAGTTCATTGTAGCATTGCATAACTTTCCATCTCGAACTAACAGTCCAAGCATTAGCAATTAAAACTTCTTATTAGATTGAAATCAAGAGTACAGAAAGTCGCTCATCCATTCATTTTATTGCTAATCAGAGCAATGCTAAAATAAATTTTACCTTAAATGGTTGCTGAATTACACGGTTAATGTCTTATATAAAGCAATCCCATTAGTTTGGCTGAGCTGTTCGCATTCCTAATAAGAATCCGAATTGCGATCCTTTGAATGGACAATGTGGATTCAGGGCCAGAATACCACATACAACAATTTGGCTTTACAAGGAATACGATCCGAGCTGGTGTTTTTTGCTCAAGCTTGCTTTTAATCAGCCTATCCGCGGGTTGACTTCATATCCGAAACCAAATTCCATGGGTTTGCTAAATTGGCTGAGGAGGTACAAAGTCTACCTGCTACTTCCCGAGTTAATGCCACAACGAGGGCAGTTATGTATCGCTTAACCGGTCAGAATCATAATATTACTCTACATGATAAAATCAATTTCAAAGAAATCTTTAACCCTGATCATTTTTGAATCTAAACCCCTATTTCAAAAACCAAGTTGTTGAAACACCTGATATAGGCCAGTAGATCTGCACTAATATATGGGTCATTATTTTAAAGATTAATCTGTTTCCTATTAACTGTGTTACTTTGTACTTTAAAATTTTGTTTTAATTTTCTTATCAATAAATTTAAATAATTACAGCAATTTTAACAAAATAAATCTTATTTTATCCTTATAATATAAAAACCTATATTAAATTAATCATTTTCTACTTACAGCTAAATTAAACTGTATTAAAAGCCAGTAACAATCTTAAATCATATACCATTACTTCTTGAAAGCAAATTAGTACAAAATGACATCATTCTAAAAAGAGAAACATAAAAATACAATAAAAACTGATATGATGCTTTTTGTTGGAAATTAAATTGTTGCCTAAAATCTTAGCTTTTTTAAAAATATTTAATTTAAAATATAATAATTTTTGAATCCCTCTTTTTAAAAAGAGGGCAGACAGCTTTTTTGCATATTTAATAAATAAATATTAAATAATTTTGGATTTGTTTTATAAAAAATCTAGTAAAGAGTTAAAAAAACTAAAACTAAAATTAAAACTAAACTTTTATTGAAATTTCAGTGATCTCATTTAGCATAAGTAATTTATTCTTAAGTTAGATTTTATAGAAAATATATAATAAGAACTTATAAGAGAGTGAAAGTTTTTATTTTCAAATTCTTAAGTATTTAATATTAATAAAATAGCTTTATACAACTATTTAATAAAATTATATTTTTATACTGTATGCTAGAGATAATATATATATAAAATTCAAACATAAAAAAGAATGTATTAAAATCTTGCTTTATTTAATTAAATTTAATAAAGGTTAAAATTTATTTAAACTAAATTGTAAATGATCTTAGTTATTGTATCTATAAAAATAAGATACAACTTTAATTATGCAAGCAAAAATTTATATGTGATTAAAAATAACATTTTTATTTTGATAGATTTAATATAGATAAAGTTCATTTTTTAAGAACTGTTAAAAGTTATAATAAACTTAAGTTTATTTAAAAAAATGTTTTTGAGTTGGTTACTAAAAGTAAGCTAAATAATAATTTATACTTTAAATGTAGTTTACTGATTAAAATATTATACTTTAAGAGTTGGTTAGCATATTTTATTTCAAATAATAACTTATAAGCTTATATTCAAAGCCGATTCAAGATACTAAATTGGCATTGAAATATAAGGTTGCAGCACAATTCTAAAAGCTGAGATTAAGGGCTTTCTAATGATACTAGTTTGAGCAAGATTGAAGTACTACTTGCCGAGATATCAACAGTTAACCAGAATATAAAAAGAGGTAAATAAACAATGATATTAGACTTCAGGGGTGATATTGATAAATTAAGGAGATCAGTTGGGGGTCAGTTGGGGATTTATGCCTGTAGTGCGGAAGCCCAGCTAATATGGTATTTAAACAGCTCAACTTTATAGAAATTTACTTTACAATCCACACATTTACTCCTCTCTGATAACTGCACATCTATTTCCAAGCAATAACTGCCTGAACCAAGCCAAGGAACCCAACCACTATCATTATGAAACCTATCAAGTTTTCACCTCAGATGACACCCTTCTTCTCACTGGAGACTTCTAATAAGAGAGAAAGAATCTCTATGCTTAAATAAGCATTTCTTTTTACTGCTGGCAATGATCTTAACAGCTTTGTTGAGCACTTCTTATTAAAAACAGAGTTTGGAAAAAGTACCTTCTTACCTGTCATACAAAATTCCAAGACAGATGATTTCCTTAACAACCTAAAGGAATTGATATCAGAATCCCCTGCCATACACCTTCCTTCCCTAAGAGCATTGGTTACATCAAGCTACAGTTTGAAAGAGCTTTGGGAACGTGGATTTAAAATGACAAAAAATGAGTATTTATATTCTAAAAAAAATAAAAAAATGCTAAAAAAGTATCATTAAATTCAAAAAATAAAAAAGGAAAAAATGATCCAGTAAAGAAAGAAAACATAAAAAATATTTTAAACCATATATTAAAAAATTCATTTCCAACCTGCCAATTCAAGAAAAGATCCCCTGGATTGATTTATGAAGAATTACAAAAAGAATTGAGTGAATACTCAACTAAAATAAAATACTCCTTATTGAAAACAAAAAAAGAAATTTATGAAGATATGAAAATAAAAAACAATATTTCTATTTCACTTTCCACTTTCTATAAGCTTATTCATAATAATATAATTAAAAGCAAAAAGCAAACTGATATTTTGTAACATTTGCAACTTAAAAAAATCATTAGAAATGAAGAAAAAGGATTTGAGTATAAATAAGTTGCCATTGCCTAAATCTATTAAAGAAAATTTGGAATCTATTGACCTACATGAAAATTTTTATAAGCATCAAAATAAAGAATATATTAGTGATATAAATAATCTTGATAATAATTCATGTGTTATAGTAATAGACTATAAAGAAAACTTTAAAATAGGTGGGGGTCCTATAGAGATAAATAATTGTTTTTATGAGAAAATACCTATTTCTTTATTAGAATTTGCAATGGCTTTTAAAGAAAATGAGAAAATTAAATATGAGTATCATGACTTTTTATCTGAAATTTTATCTCATGACTCTTTGTTTTCAGGTCAGTGTTTGATAAGTCTGCTTAAAAATAATAAATTTAATAATATTGAAAATATTAAAGTTTGGACTGATAATGGTAATCATTTCAGATCTTATGAATTCTTGTATTATCTTTTTAAAGAGGTACCTAAAATTATAAAAGGAACAATTAAGTTTAATAGATTTGTTGAGTGTTATGGCAAAAGTACTGTTGATGGTCATTTTGGTGTATTATCTAAAATATTTAAACAAAAGGAAAATGAGATTTATATAAAAAATATATATGATCTCAAAATAGTTTTTGAGAGAGAGGAAGAAAGAAAGAGTTTATATGAGTCACTTGTAAAAATTTCAGATGTTTCCCAAAAACCTTTTTTTACATCTATGATAGAAAATCTAGGCCTAAAATAGCTGGCTTGAAGTCAAAGCATTTTATGTTAATCTTTCATATTTCTAAAAGATGGTGAGCTGTATGTTTCACCTTTGACATTTGAGGATGTTAAGGAGTACTCCAAAATAAATTACTGTGAAACGTTCTGCACAGATGACAGAGAAACAAAGAGAGCTGATACTACTAAAAGATTGATAGGACATGTTCATGAAGTTAGACGCATAACAAAAACTATTATTTCACATAGACAAATAGTCTTTTAAATGCAACAACTTTTTTCTAAAAATAACTAAGAAATTAATTATATGAGCCAAAGATAGTGCAATAGCAATTATAGCTTTGGGGCTGCTATTAATCTCCCATGCAACTTATTTATTTGATTCTTGGCTTATTGTCAGGAAACCAGGCATAGTTAGAGGCATTGGGCAGCTTGGGATGGGGTTGGGCCAAGCCGGCGGGTAAAGCCCACCATAGAATGGGTGCTAACTTGATAATGTAAGACATGGATTGCCCAAGTAAGGACCAGGGTCCAGAAGTAGGGACCATGGGATCCACCATTTCTGTCAAGGTGATATAGAGTACTCCAAACAGTTGAGTGGATGTGGTCTCTGCAGCGGTGGGGGTCTCCATTGGGCGGTCAGGTTGTGGGGTTAAGGGCAGAGTCATGGGAACAAAGTAGGCAGGCAGATAATTGTACTTGTCTTTGAACAATCTTGGCGGCCTTTGGTATCACTTTCCTCCCTGTCTTATTATTCAGTTTCTCTAGTCCTGGCCAAGGGGTCAGCAATCAGGATGATCTTCAAGTTGTACTCCGTGTAGGCCAGGTTGGGCAGGTATTTGGTAAAATGCACAAGTCTAAAGGGGGCTCCTGGGGGACGGTATAGTGCCTGGGGCAGATTGAGAGGTTGGTCTCTGGAGGGGGCAGGTGCCTGATGGTCTACTTGAACAGAGTTAAGATGAAAGATCACTAAGACTAGGTAAGGTAAGATTTGTTTGAACCAAAGGTTCATAAAACTTTATTATCAAAAATGATGATGTGGTCATCACCATACTGCCAGGGTTTTTATACCATGGGACTTTGCTTCTTTGATTTTTGCAGGGTTCAGGTTTGCAGAAAAAGCACTGGTGGGTCATGGATCTTGGCTTTAAGTCTTGAGGGTGGCAAATCCAGGTTGTGCCTGCTCTGGCAAATAGAAGTGACAATGCTTTGTTCTGCTGCCACTGTTCACTATGTCCTTTAGAAGACTCTACTAACACAGGTGGTGCATTACATCATCTCAAAAGACGCCATCTCAAAAACTTTTTGAGATAGAGTTGGGATTTACATCAGCTAAATTAAAAAAACTTAATAAAAATTATTAAATAGTTAATTTTTACATATTAATTTCTAATACAGCATCTCAAAAAACTTCACCTCAAAAACACTATCTCAAATCAAAATAAAAAGAGTGTTATCAAAACAAGGTTTTTTTAATTATAAAAACACTTAATAAGTACCCTAAAATATGCCATCATAAAAGACTGCATCACAAAAACAATATCTCAAATTAAATTAAAACGTGTTATCAAAATAAGGATACCAAAACTTGGCAAATTAAACTGCAGAACTACCCATCTTTAAGCACTGCTGCGCTGCCTTAAACAAACAAAAAGCGCTGTGGTGGTGCCTTACTTTTAAGTTTAGCAACGCAGCGGCACCAGATTTGAATCTCCAACATATGAACTCCACTAATCAATAATATTTATATAAGCACTAAATTTAGAAGATAACTACATAATACAAACTATATATAATAAAAAATAAGAACTGAAAAATAATAAAAACAATAAAAAAGTAAGCAAAAGCAGGATCAGTGGGATTGATCCCTTATGTTGCAGGCACCTCATCACTGCTGAGCAGAAGACATGTCAGGAAGAGAGGCCAGACAGTTGGCAGGGCAGGAATGCTTGGTGGGGAGCTGAATAGTGCTAACAAGACGCCTATGCATGGGTATCATGTAGTGGCTGTTGTCCAGGCGCTAGCGCACGTGGGCCAGGATCACCAGCATTTGGGACCAGGCCAACTGGGAGTTGCACAACATAGAAGATCAGTTGCACAAGGGAAGTTGGATCTGACTGACTGGCACCAAACGGTCCCAGCCATCACAAGCAGAGAACACAGCATCTATGATGAAGCAGTCCATCAACACATCTTCTATGTAGGAATAAGATAGGGGTAGGGGGACGCAAAGCTGGTAAGCCAGGGAGCAGTAATGCTCCAAGCAACAACCAGTGTACCCAGGCTGGCAACTCTCAGGAGAATACCGCATAAAGTGGCAAGTTGTAGCATCCAAAGGAAGGTACAAAGAAGCATTATCAGTACTAACTTCCTGAATAAACACCTTGAATGTGGAAGAGAAGCAATGGTTGGTGTTGGCTTGGACAGGCAAGTCCATGGTCTGATGTAAAACTGGGATCTGCCGCAAGCTCTGGAGCCCAAACCCGAGCTACCTTGTCAATATACTCATTGTGGATGGCAATAGTATGAGCTTGTTGGGCGGAGATCTCACTGGGGGATAAGGTAGCTGACTGCAGCCCTAGATGTACCTCAGCAGCCAAAACAGGAGGCATCATATTGGCTGTAATATAACTCCTCTGCCTGAATTGGGGTCATTGCATCCTCATCAGAATGCAGTGCCGGTACAAAGCTGTACATTGTCTCCTCATGGTGGCAGATCCCAAACTTGCTAAGAAGGTTGGGGTAGTCCACCACCACATTATCAGAGTTGCAGTGGGCGCAAAGCATGACAAATGGGGTAGGGGGAGGCGCGCCAGTGGAAGGAAGGCATTGAGGAAAGGGGTACTGAGCACCAGAAAGATTGCCACTGAGGGGCGCACTGCTGACAGGAAGAGGCTCCTCAAACATGGAGTCCTCGTTAGGGAAATCACCAGCGCTGGAGTTTGGGGCAGTACTACACTCAGAGCCAGTCACAGTAGTTGTTCAGTCCTGTTTTCAAAACTGGGAGTCACTAGCCCAAATTCAATTCAAGAAGCCAATACGTACTGAGCACAGCTTTTTTTGAAAGGTGTTACACTCTGCTTTGCCCATTGAAGCCATCATTGTGTTTTAGGCTTGGCGCATATTGTTGTTGTTGTTTTTATTTATCTAATGAAGAAAGAAATTAGTGTTTGGTCAAGTGGGAGGATATGTTGGAAATTTTGACCAAGAAATGATGCCAATTATGACAGAGATCATGGAATAGAATTACTGCAACCTCATTGTAATAAATTAAAAATATAAAATTCATATATATTCAATTGTCAGTAGATTTTGGATCATCACTGCAGAATACCCAATGGCAAGTGCCGCTGCACCATCCTAATCATACATATAGCGCTGCCGCACCACTCACAAAATACTCCAGGTGCCGCCTTGCAAATATTTTAAATGTCAAGACGCCACCTTACTTTTACATTAAGCGCTGCTGTGGCATTATATTCAAATCCCCAAAATGTTATCTGATAAAAGTTATATTTCAAGCACTAGTCTCAATAGGATAATCAAAAAAAATATTTTGGATCAGTTGTAGATTTATGATTGAATTGACAAAATCCAACCCAATAAAAAGCAGCGCCGCAACAACTAAAATATTTGCAAGGCAGTGCTGCAGCACCTGGAGTTTTTCTTAGTTGGCGCTGTGGCACCTAAGCTTTTATTAAAATGGCGTGGCAGCGCTATCTTTGATTTTGTTTATCTATAAAATCATATTTTTATGTGATAAATCCAAGCCTTTCCCTTTTTAATTTAGAATAGAGTATGATATTAATTTATGACCCACATAATAAATTAACCCAAATAGTGCCACTTTGATAGTACTACCCCCTGTAATAAAGCCATTCAAAAATCATGTTTAATATGCTAGCCTTATTCCTTATCATAGTATGAACTTTGCTATTTAGGTTTCAATAATACAATGTTTTACTAGTGATTTTATTTAGTAATGAGGGTGTTTCTGTTGTTCAAAATGTGCCCATTACAAAATCTACTAAGCTTTT
The DNA here is from genome assembly GCA_014839935.2 of Entomophthora muscae. NCBI lineage: Eukaryota > Fungi > Entomophthoromycota > Entomophthoromycetes > Entomophthorales > Entomophthoraceae > Entomophthora > Entomophthora muscae. Next base: position 92,617 of record QTSX02000850.1, on the reverse strand, counting down.
AAATGTCCAATAGAAGTGGTGCTATCATAAATGACACTTCAATACTTGTATTAAAAACCCAAGAGTTGAACCCCAGTCCTCTGAAGGCAGATCAGGCCCCCCAGGACAGCCCAGGACCCACCAACCTGTTAAGCCACAGACTCAAATTGTTAAGTTACCCCACAACCTGCCGGCTCAATAATGAGGATTCCCTGAATGGTTGCCAGATTGCCGCCAAACCGGTGCCACTGAAGGCTCATACCTACAAAGAAGACGTGACCAGCCTAAAGGAGGCTGGGAAAAGACCTACTACTAGCCCTTTCAACAAGTACCAGCTGTTGCCAGTCTCCAGCCCAGAAAGAATATTGCAATTGGTCAGCTCAGGTGACATGGTGAACCACACCAGCAAAATCAATCATTGACACTTCTGTTTGCCAGAGCGTACCTAACCAGAACCTGCTGCTCTCAATACTCCAAGCCAAGATTCATACCCTGCCAGCAAATCACCCATGAACCTGAAGCCCGTAAAAAGAGAAGAAGCAAAATCACATGATATAAGGACACTGGCAGTGTGGTGATGACCACATTGTCATTTTTGATAATAAAAGTTTTATGAAACCTTGGTTCAAACAAATCTTACCTTATCTAGTCTTAGTGATCTTCCATCTTAACTCTGGCCAAGTAGACAATCAGGCAACTTCCCCCTCCAGAGATCAACCTCTCAATCTGCCCCAGGCACTATACCGTCCCCCTGGAGCTTCCTTTGGACCTGTGAATTTTACTAAATACCTGCCCAACCCTGCCTACTTGGAGTACAACATGAAAACCATCCTCATTGCTGATTCATTGGCAAGAACTAGAGAGACCAAATACATAGGAAGCAAAGAGATGAGGATCAAAATACTGCCCTTATTGTTCAAAGACAAGTACAATTACCTGCCAGCATACTTTTTCCTCATGACTCCGCCCTTAACCCCTATACTGGACTGCCCAATGGAACCTATTGCCGCAGCAGAGACCACCTCTACCCAACTTTTTGGAGTACTCTATATTACTTTGACATTATTATTGGATCCATGGTCCCTAACTCCAGACCCTGGTCCTTACTTGGGCAATCCATGTCTTACATTATCAAGTTAGCACCCATTCTATGGTGGGCTTTACCTGCCAGCTTGGCCGCACCCCATCCCAAGTTGCCCAATGCCTCTACCTATGCCTGGCTTCCTGACAAGCGCCCACCAATGTGGCACTAAGAATTAATTTTTTTAACATATGGTGTCATAGGACGCTATAAAGAGCACGCCATCACAAATGATCTGTTTCCACTTTTAAAAAAGTATAATTCAGCTCCAAATCTCAATTTAATAAAAATGTAAGCAACCATCTAGAACTTTGCATATATATTTAATCTCCTCTAAGCAACTGGGTACTTTTTAACCCCAGTTGTATAAGCTAGTTTTTAAGATATTCAAGTTTTACTATTTGGCCCAGTTGAGGTAGCTCCACCGTAGATTTCTAAATTTAATATAAAAAATGGTTAAAATCACTATACTTTTGAGCTACAGAATCTAAATTAAGTTATATTGAAAACACCATTTCACTTGCAACTTTTCAGTCAAAACTCATAGTTTTGCATACTTGTGCTATTAATAAAATTATAAATTTTATTTTATAAAAAACATAATGTCATAACTGTGCTGTTTTAGCAGAGTTACAAGGGGAAAAATATTTAGAGGATAGATAATAATCTTTATTGTGAGATAGTGATTATATAGCTATTGTGAATCAATGGATAGAAGGAACATGATTGGTGATCACACAGCTGGATGGAAGAGGGGGTAGCTTGATCCTGTTAATGAGTCAAGCACAAATTGAGGTATCCACCGTGAGGGATCATCATTTGTTCATGTTGATTGATTTGGTAATCCGAGTTGACTTCCAGGTCTGGCTTTGAGTGACCGGGTAATTAGATTGCGGGTCACAAACCCGCTTGGTTGGAACCTTGCTGGAAGGTTGAGCCTGAGGTTTCAATACCCCCCCTGGCTGAAAGTCGGCCTCCTCAGGAGGCAGGTTGTTGGGAGCCCGGGCGCCATATTGAACCAGTTGTTGTTTGGTGGCAGGCAGGGAAGCTTCTTGTTGCTTCTGTCTTGCTTTACAAGGTTGTAGGTGGTTGTGGTGTAACGTCTTGTCTTGCTTGGGTTCCTTAGCCCTTGCAGGAGGTAAGTGTTATTGTTGTTTACCTTTAGGATTATTGCTGGCCCTACTTTTTTGGGTTGTAGTTTGCTTTTGTCAATATTCATGACCCGGACTTTGTCCCCAACTTCATGTCTTTAACAGATGGGAATGAAGGTCTTTTGTAAGTGTTCCTTTTCTTTGGTTGCTTTTTTGCTGTTGGCCTCTATTATTTGAGGATCAGAGCAATTGGGGACTTGACTTGGGATTTCCAGTTTGGGTCCTGTCAATGCTTGAATGATATTAGGCTGTGTGCTGTATACCAGTTCAAACGGGCTTTTCCCTGTGGATCTGTTCACTTGGGTTTGGAACACAAGTAATGCAGTTGGTAGCTGCTTATACCAGTCTTCAGGTCTCCCGGCGGTGAGTTTGGCTAAGGCTTGCAAAAGGCTACTATTGAGCCGCTCTACGCGTCCATTGGCCTGTGGATGGTATGGTGTTGTGACAGTGTGTTTGACCCTGTTTTTGGCAAGGTACATGTTGGTGTTTTTGAAGGTCAATTCTTTGCCCCATTGTTTATCAGGAGTTCTGGCTTTCCAAACTTACTGATTATTTCTTTTCCAATGAATTGTTGGACGTTGTTACTGGTGTGCAATTTCACCGCTTGGGTTACTGGCCACCTTGTTGCAAAATTGATGGCTGTGATGATGTATTTCTTGTTGTTGTGCTTTCCTGGAATGGGGCCCACAATTTCCAGAGCCCATACCTTGAATGGTAGTTGGGTTTGAATGGGGAGTACAGACTTAGGCGGGGTTTTGCTTCTGGCAAACTTTTTGCAGACCTCGTACTGTTCTAGCACTTCCTGGACATTGCGGTATAAGGTAGGCCACCAGGCTTTATGTTTTAGGAATTCATATAGATTTTGGCTCTTAGTATGTCCAAGATCTCTGTGGTAGCAAAGAATGGTATTGACTCGTTGATGTGTGGGAATGTAGGGAATGGTTGTGCCATCCAACATCTTTCTGTGAAGAGTCCTGTATACGTCAGCAAAGAGGTGCTCATTCTTGATGACTGTTTCTTTGGTGATATTGGTTGTGCCTGCAGGGAACCCTTTGTCTTTTGTACAGAGCACTAGGAGAGGCCAGTCTGGGTCAAGCCCATTCTCTCCCCTAGAAGCGCGGACATACAGGCGGGACAGGGCGTCTGCCATGGCAAGTTTGGCCCCGGGCTTATATTGGATGAGCATGTTAAACCTTTCTAAGATTTCCATCCATTACACTTGGTTATGTGATAGGTTTGCTTGTGTCTTGAAATAGATGAGTGACTTATGATTGATTAGTGCTGTGAATTCTTCCTGCCGTTCCAGGTAACAGTGTCATTTGACTAGGCAGTGTACGATGGCCAACAGTTCTTTGTCATGGATTAAAATCAACACTTGCCATCTGTCAATTTGTGCAACTTGTAAGCTACAGGCAGGAAGTCGCCATCACTATTCTTGATTTGTAGTACTCCCCCAATGGATGCGTCTGAAGTGTCGGTTTCCATCTGGTATTCTCTGTCTTGTTTGGGGTATTGTAAGATGGGTGCTGTTGTGAGTTTTTCCTTGAGACGTCTGAAACAGAGGTTGCATTGGGGGGGTCCATACAAACTTGGACTTGGCACCTGTTATGGCAGACAAGGGGGCGGTCAAGACGCCGCAGTCAGGTATGAAATGTCATACATAGGCCACCATTCCCAAGAAGGTGCGTAGTTCTGACTTGTCCTTGGGAGGTGGCATTTTGCAGATGGCTTGTATCTTCTGACTGTCAGGTTTGATGCCGTCCTTTGAGACTATGTGTCCTAAGAAGGGTAGTTGCTCTTGGAAGAACTGGCATTTAGAGAGCTTGGCCAACAGTTTGTGTTGTGCCAGGGTTGCAAAGACTTCCTCCAGGTCCTTGTGATGCTGCTCTACCTAGGGGCTGTAGACAATGATATTGTCCAGGTACACGAGGGTGTGTCTGCCTATGTGTGGTGCAAACACTTCATTCATGAAGGTTACAAAGGTGGACGGGGCATTGGTCATGCCAAAGTTGAGTACCACACATTTGTAGGAACTGTACTTGGTGAGGAAGGCTGTTTTGGGGATGTCTTCCTCCTTGATACAAATCTGATTGTAACCTGCAGTTAGGTCAATCTTGGAGAAGACAGAGGCTCCTCCCAAGGCATCAAAGAGATTGTCAATTAGCGGTAAGGGGTAACAATTCTTGATGGTGACTTTGTTCAAGGCGCGGTAGTCTGTGACCAGGCATAAGGTACCGTCCTTTTTAGCCACAAAGAATATGGCGGCCCCAAAGGGAGACTGTGAGGGGCAGATTAGTCCTTTTTCCAGTGCTTCCTTGAGATAGGCGCACAGGGTGTTGTCCTTGTTTGGGATCAGCCTGTAAATGGGGTGTGCCTTGGGTATGCCCCCTTGAGTTGGATAGAGTGTTGGATGTGTTTCTCAGGGGGTAGTCCAGGTAACGCTTCCTTAAAGATTTCTGGGTGACAGGCCACAATGTTGCAATCTTGCGGCATGGAGGTGTCCTGATGATCCTTGAAATGTATGATTTCATACTGGTAGGAGTCCCAGTCAATAGCTTTCAGGTTTTCCTTCTCATCCGAGGTCTCTGTGATGCGTACAAAGATGTGATCTTGTAGGAGTTGGTCTACAGAGTCTGGGTAGATTTGGTGGTTGACACCTTTGCGCTTGATGGTCAGCACTGAGGTTGCCCAGTCTACGTGAGGTTTGTTTCTCTGCAGTCAGTCTAGTTCTAATACAATGTCAAACTTAGGGAAGTCAATGACGGGACCTTGGATGATGGAGTGGAGGTTCTTGAGCATGACAGAGAAGGGGGCAGTTTCTTTTGTCACAGCAATGTGGTATTTATTAGCCAGGACCACGTTTTTAATCCGCAAAGGATTAGTAGCCAGCTTGAATTTATCCACAAAGCTGCTGTTGACTAAAGTTCAATCTGCGCCCAAGTCCAAGAGTGCTGAGCCTGTGTAACTGCAAAAGTGGAAAGGGTAAGACATCAATTTATTGGGATGTCTGGTGATGGTGTACAGTACCGGGTCTTCTGAGGGCACTTGGATCATTGGGCATTGGTCCACGTCCTCAGGTTGGTATTCATTGTTGGGCAAGTCAGGAGTTGCGTGGGAAGAGCTTGGCTTGCTTAGCGCTCTCCCCTGGCTTTTCCCTCATCTTGGTTGCCTTGGGTGGTGGTGACACAGAAATGGGTACAATTTGATTGGCCATTATTTCCATTCCCATTCCCATTCAATCCCGTGGGTTTGTGGTTGTTGTTGTTACCATTACCTCCAGGAGGTGGTTGCAAGGATTGCCCACTTGAATGTGAGTCCTTGGGTCTCTCCTGTTTCCCAGTCTGTGTCTTGTGCAGAGCGTTGGACGTTTGTTCCACTTTTTTTGCTTCACAGTACAGACTTTGCAGGTTGGTAACCTGGTACAGGTTCACATGTCTCATAACATGCAACTTGAGAGCGTTGTAGTACATGAGGTGTGTTGTTGGCGTGTCAAAGGTCATGTCAGATGGGGCGCGGAGACGGAGTTCCTCATAGGTGCGGGTGAGTTCTTTAACAGTGCCTGTCTGGGTTAGGTTCTTTACTTGGCGTATGATCATGAGTGCTGTATCCTTAAGCACAAATCTCGCCAAGAAGTCCTGTTTGAAGGTGTCCCAGTTCTTGTTGGTATGCTCTTTGTGCCACTTGTTGCACCAAGTGCCAGCATCATGGGTCAGACAAATGGAAATCTCCGCAATCCAAAACCGCTGTGGGCACTCCATCTGAGCCAACTTGCTTTGGGCAAACTGAATCCATGCAGCAGAATTGTTGTTGTTGGCCCCCACAAAGGGTTCCAAGGCGGCGCTGCAAAGTCTTTGTGCAACGTAGGCAGGCATGGTGGTTTTGTCAGTTGGTTGTGGCGCTGATAAGGGAGCCTGAAAGAACCCTAGGGCAGACAGGGCATTGAAGGCGGGTAGCAGGATCACCGTGTTTTGGTAGAGAACAAAACCATAAGGTATCTTGGTACCAGGAGTGTATGGCTTCCAGTCAGGCAGGAGGCCAGACATAATTCTGTTGAGGATTTGTTGGCCGCAGCGTGTGCAGGCAACAGGCGGAATTTTTCAAGATAAGGTAGAATGGAGAACCTACCTGTGCTACCAATGTTGTAACTGTGCTGTTTTAGCAGAGTTACACAGGGGAAAATATTTAGAGGATAGATAATAATCTTTATTGTGAGATAGTGATTATATAGCTATTGTGAATCAATGGATAGCAGGAACATGATTATTGATCACACAGTTGGATGGAAGAAGGGGTAGCTTGATCCTGTTAATGAGTCAAGCACAAATCGAGGTATCCACTGTGAGGGATCATCATTTGTTCACGTTGATTGATTTGGTAATCTGAGTTGACTTCCAGGTCTGGCTTTGAGTGACCGGGTAATTAGATTGCGGGTCACAAACCCGCTTGGTTGGAACCTTGCTGGCAGGTCAAGCCTGCGGTTTCAATAATAATAATTTTGATGGTATATAATTTGTAAGTTTTTTTAAAATTCCATGTAAAAATATTGACTACTTTTATATTTAAAATATTATCATTTTTCTCTTTTAAAATTGTCCCCAAATTTGAGCTTTTCTGATGCAAATTCACTCTTAGATGCCTCCCAAGCCTACCACCAACGCTACCCCTAAGGCTCCCAAGAGCATGGCTGCTCCCACTCAAGCAATATAGACAAGGCTACCCTCTCTAAGCAGCCTCCTTAAGAAAAAATGCCTGCCAAAACCCCCCACACCTTTCCCTGGACCTGAGGAAACAAGCCCAACCCCTCCCCACTCTCTCTTTGTCTACTCCCCCTCTGATCCACAGGAGAAGCACATCCACTTTAATGATGAAGACAAGAATGAAAGAGACTCCAAAAAAGACTCTGGTGACCATTGTTCTGCAGCCTCAGAGGAGGAGCCCACTCTAGAGTGAGACTTATATACAGCCACCAATATCTGCAATGTCAATGGGCAATTTAAAGTTCCAGCTGTTTTTCCTGACTTGTTTCCCATTATGACCAAGAAGGGGGGTGCTGGCTTTGTCAAGGACGGCTTCATTTTCATATGCAATGACCAGAAAAAAATATGGTAAACCATAAATACAAATTTGATAGTCCAGGTTGCCCCACGCAATTAACTACAATTGGGTTTACCCAAGTCAAGGAGCTCACCATTGAGCATGACTGTTTGGGCTCTGATATGATCCTCTATTATCTTATGCGCTGGTACCTTTGCCAAGCCATTCCTTTCAATAAGGACTTGACTTCAACTGAGCTGGTAATTCATGCTCTCCTTTACCTGAATGAGGATCAGAGAGAGGAGGTTGGAGAAAAGAACAGACTCCAATGGTATGTGACTGATCAACAGTCAATTGATGCCAATATTGTCATCAGCGCTAGGAGCATTAATGAGCTTGTACTTTCAGAAGTCCAGAAGACTATCATACTTGGAAAGCCTTTTCTGCTGCACAACAATGAGCAAGGTTCAACAAACCTTATTTTGTGCTTTTCAACACGAGAGGATCTCATATGCCTTCTAAAGTGTGATACCTGGTTTGCCAATGGGACTTTTGCCTCTTGTCCAAAGCTATTTTATCAGCTTTGGGCCATCCATGATCAGGCTAATGAACACACCATACCCTTTGTCTTCTTTTTTCTCCCTAATAAAAGAGAGGATACTTACCTTCACGCCTTGGATATACTCAAGAAAAAACTGGATGCCATATTGCCCACGCTTGAAGAAAAGCCAACTGAAAAAAGGGGCCACAAGAAGAAGGTCCTCCCAGAGGCCACCTAGGAGCATGAGGCTGAAACCAGAAAGGCGCCAGAGTTCCTTTCTTCCCATACCATGTTAATGGTTGACTTTGAGGCTACACAAGCCAATACCTTTATCAAGGTATTTAGAAGCAGGCCCCAAGGCTGCTTCTTTCACTACTGCCAGGCTCTGCGCAAGAACCTGATGAAAAATCCAGCCCTCAATAAGCTGGTATTTAAGGATAGCACAAAGGAGGCCATAAAGATCTTCAATTGCTTTGCTGCTCTGGCCAGGGTCAGAAAGGTAGAGGATAACCTTTTTTATGAAAAGCTTCTCAATGACAATTACATTATTGAGAACCAAGAAGCATTTGCTTCTTTCATCCAGTACTTTGAGCACCAGTGGGTGGGTGTATTCCAGAGACATTGCTGCATCCACAAGGGAGGCAACTCAATTAATTGGAACTGCTATAAGCAGGTCAAAGAAGGCGTAACTAAGACCACTTCATCACTTGAAGGTTGTCACAATCAATTTTCTTGCCTGGTTAAGGTAAAAAAAGCCCATGTTCAATGTGATTATCAACAAGCTGAAGAGTCAGCATGCTCATGGAGAACAGCTAACTCCCAGGCCGTCAAAGGCAAAGCTGTTTTATCCAAGCATGCTGGCTAGCAGGTCAAGTTTGCAAGTGTTACCAAGGAGGTTTTGGACTATTACACCAGAGAAGGCTGCCTTACCTATCTCAAAGGCATTGCTGCGGCCCTTAAATCTAATGTATAATTCACTTTCTTTAACAATAAATTTTTTCTTCCAAATATTTTATTTTAACTTTATTTTTAGTTTATACATGTTTAATATAGAATTAAAATTTAATACAAAAATATCATGTTTTGGGATGTGTTAACTTTGCAGCTTTGCGCACTATAGTTAGTATTAGCTGATCCCACATTTTTATTGCAGATTTGAAATTTTTGAATGATTTTGAGTCTATTTATATGGTTTTTATAGTTTTTGAAATGTTTTTGGGCTTTTATCAATATTTTAAGCTATCTGGTGCAGTTTAGCTGGAAATCTGAGATAGGGTACAAGATAGTGTCTTTCTAGATAGAGTTTTTGAGATGGCGTTTTCTCAATGGTGTCTTTCTAAATGATGTATCTCACCCACAGGTGACCTCTTAGCTTGTGTGAGATATGGGCAAGAAATAACCTTTTGTGACTACAGTCAGAGGCTTGGTAGTGGTTGTAGACTTTCAAGAGCATAATTTTTAAGGGGCAGCAATGGTTTCAGGAACTGCTAGAACTGAATATTCATATGTATTGTAATAATCTCTCCTATTCATCCATGTCTGAATCATTGGAGATGTCATGGAATAATAGCTGAATTAAAGGAGCTTCAGAGTTGGCGTGCTCAGAGTCTACTATGAACAGAGGAGTTGGAGAAGAATGGGAAGAATTGTCAAAAAAGAGCGTCTATGTCTCTAGGTTTATTGCTCTTTTACCGCCTGATCCTTAGGATCAGTACCTTCAACTTGGGGATTGGTACAAACAAGAGTTGTGTTCTACCTGTCCACAGTTATGATATCCTTGGCGTCTAGGAGGATTCTAGAGTTTATGGTGAGGATGCAAGGGCCATAGGAAGAAGAACCAGAGTTGAAGGCCACTCAATTATCTTGCACAATAGCTCCAGAGTGAGTAAGATGCATGTCTTATAGCAGTGTATCTATGCTCTTCATGGATAAGAGCATGGTCCTGTGAGATTTAAAGTGAAGTCACAGGAGTTGATTGACTTTGAGGGCTTAATTGCAAGCCATGTAGACTTCATGCGCTGTCAACTGCCTGCTAGTTATCAATTGCTGTCCCTCCATATAGAACCTGTCCACAAATTTGGCCAGGTCTCTTTGAGTTTGAATGTAATGTGCATGAAGCTTTCCTTTTCACTTATATACTGAGGTTGCCATCAAAATCATCAAATAAAAGCTGCTTCATCTCTTCCCAAGTGTTGATGAAAGCAGTTCAGGTACCACCACTTCCTGACAGGCTGGGTGCAAATAGTTTAAAATGTGCTTTTTTAACCTCATCAGAAGCTCTTTGCATAGCTATCTTGTAGATAACCAAGAAGGCTGCACTGGTAGACGTTTTAGGGTCAAATACTTGTTTGAAAGTAGGTTTGAAGTGAGTTTCAGGAGTAGGGCCACCATTGTTACTGTCTAGAACATTTATACATGGAGAGAATTCAGCTTCTGATTTCAAAGAGGGTTGTTGTGCCCAAGCTGGCGGACACTTTCTTCAAGAGTGGACAAAGTCTCAGAGGCGCAGGCACCCAAGTTGTTAGCCTGGTCAGTCTTTTGTTCAGTAACATCTAACTGTTGACCATAAGTAGTCACCAAAGTTGAAATCTCAGCCAAAAAAAGTCAAAGAAGGTCCCACAGAGAGGCAGGGGGAATACCTATTGTTCACAGAGTCAAACAACTCACTAATCTCTTGAACATCACTATATAGGCTGAGGCAGCCTTGCTTTAGGTGGTCAACTTCCTTGGCTAGGGCAATAAACTCACTAGCGCAATGGATTTGAGGGTTCCAAGGCAACTCAGTACAGCAGCCATTGTTACCAGCAAGCCCAACTGAACTAGAAATATCAGCCACAGTAGCACAAAGAACAGCAGCTTCTTGCTGAAGGATAGCAACCAGTGCAGCCAAGGCAGTTACTTGTGGGTATGATTGGGGAGTCTTTGGGACGTCCTTGGCTATAAATGGGTGTGTGTAGTTCACTAATAGTGTCTCATAAATTCTGTTCTCTATTTATCATATCATCAGACAAAGGGGAAGGGGGAACATCCAGTTTAGTCACATACAATAAGTTTACTTTGATTTAAAGATTGGCAATGAAAGTAACTGTAAGTCTCTCTCTTGGGCAACTTCTTCTTGGAGTTCACAGAGACCTTGAGCAGTGTGCTCTGCTGCCTGCTTTAATTGGTCAAATTAGTAGGCACTAGACGGGTTGAGTTGTTTCACAAGTCATTTGAAATCAGAGAGTTAAGCATTAAGAGTGGAGTCTACTTGAGTTTTCTAGGGTTGTTTTAGATGGTTAAATTCATGCATATGTTCCCTGACATATTCAGTAATAGATGAGCTAATTTCTCTATAGAGGTAACCAAACAAGACTGAGAAGTAATAAAATTCTCTTGGTTATCAGATACCAGAGAGAATAAGAAGTGAATCCATTTTTGGTAGGCAGCAAACTGTTTCCAATGATTAGTTACAAAGGCTTAGAGAGACAAGATTTTGGATGTGAAGCCCCAATACCATTTGGTGGTGAGTCAAGGCAGGCTGCACAAAAGACAAGAGTAGAAGCTCAGCAGAGCCAGCTGCTGAAAGAAGATGTTTTAGGAACTGTGGGGCAACAAATTAACTTTTAATATTCTGCTTGATTAAACTGTAGTTGAAGGTGGGGGATTGCTCTGTCACAGGCTATTCCAAGGCCTATTGCAATTACTTGCTTCAAGTTGGAGGTGTCCATAGGGTAAGCTACTAGACAGGGACCATTTCCTAAGTTCAAGACTTTGGGAACAATAGGAGGGTCCAAGATTTCCTCTTCAATAGGAGTACTGGTAATTTCAGGTAAAGACAGCTTCTGTAGCAGAGTAAGAGACAGGCCTGAGAGCGTAGTGGCAAAAAAATACCTCAAGGGGCTTGCAGCCCCTGTAGCGAGCACCATTCTTGTTGTGTTCTGGGGTGCAGCACAGAAACACAATGGGAAATTACAAGTTTATGATTGGATTTACATTAAGTATTAGTTAGTTGGCAGGGAAGGTGATGCAATTATTGTGTGGTCCTGAATAAGAAATCCTACTAGTTGTGGCTATAGAGAGGTGCCAAAGTACTTGAAAACACAAAGATAGAAATGTGAATAGAACTTAATCTTATTAGTGGTGTAAAAAAGGATTATATATTGTTTGTGATTAATAAAAAACAATACATAGATAATAGGATCACTTGCCACAAGCATGAGTGGGGCAAGTGAGTTGCGCAGAACTAGGAAGACAAACAATGGAATTTTTATCTTTTGAAATAGACCAATTTCAAGAATCAAAAGCAAGGGATTTGTCCTCAAAATAACCCAGCAAATGCAAAATTAAAAGAGTGTGAATAGTGGTATTCAGGACACTTCAAATTAATACAAGAACGTTTTTGTATCACAACAAAAAGATGTGGTGGAATAATATCCTCTTCTGGTAAAAGATTCTGTATTGTGAATTCTTATTTGCCCAAACAAAACTGAAAATGAACATACTCTTGTGTACCTCCAAAGGCATCAGATTAATCAAGCGCCAGAGTCTTGTTTACATCCTGCCCCAGTAGTTAGACCAGAACTACAATTATCCTGTTTAGGTAAATGTTCTTCCACAGGCATCTCCATAGGACGTTTTTCCAAAATAGCTGAGTTGCTCTCTTCTGAATGACCTCTGTCCTTTTGAGCATTGGATTAGGATGGATCTTCTAATCCAGTAAAAGCCAACTTGGATTCTCCATCATAAATGCTACAGATCAATATTTGTCTAGCCTTATGTAAAAGATTAAAGAACATTCTTTTGGTCATCCTCTGACATCTCTGCAATGTGCTGCTTATTTTCTGTCTTTTTGGTGTATCCTGAGTAGTTCAAAGAGTTATCTATATGCACATAATGTTGGTCCAAGGCAGAATATATGGTTCAGTCTAGCCAAGGAAAATGTCAAGATTTTGGAATAATGTTGTAGACTTGAACATCATTCTTCTGAATCATTGGCTCCCAACAACCAATTGCCACTTAGCTGTCAAGCCTAATGAAGTATCAGTGTGGTCCCATTGACAGTTTTATGTAATCAGAATATTGATGGTTACTCCAAAGCTTGATCATGATCCATTGCTAGACTTTTTATTGGTTCAAACATTAGCCAATAATTTTGATGGTTCAATGATATGACATAATATTATTAAATGATGTGCCTCTGCCAAACATTTGAGCGTCAGGGCTTGACTCTAAAAATACAACTAATATGGAAGGTTGTTTAATCTGAAAATGGAAGATTTGAATAGCCCATTAACAGGGCAACTAATACTTGAATCTGAATTAACAGTAGACAAGATGCTGCTGGGATCCTGTTACACTTACATGAGGTACATTAATTAATTGTAGTCCCATGCCAGCACAGCATGGCTGCCTAGCTCTGGTGTTTGATATTGACAGTCTTGGTAATAGAAGACTGGTCAATGAGAGTTAGAGGCGTCAGATAATAATTCTGGAAAGAGGGCTTATTCACCCTATATAAGGTGCTCTCCTAATTAGAGATTGAGCAAAATAATCACCCCTTGTATATAGAGAATACATATCTCTATTATTGTATCACAACTAGCTGCCACCTAGTAATCAGAAAGCATCCAAGTAGAGTGTGCTGCCATCTACTTGCATAACAGTAGAATCCCCTATGGTCTAACAGGAACCCACCAGACTTTAGCCAGCAACAGTGGAAAAATTGACTTTAGGGATGCAAAAGTGAGAATTTAAAAGTGAGAATCTAAAAGTGGCCAAGTTGACACTTTTTAAATTTTCAAAATGGCTTTTTATAATAAAGTAACTACTTTTTCTTTAATTTTTAGTGGAGGGAATGAATAAAAAAGTATTTTATATGGACATAATAAATTTTAATCTCATATGAGTTGTTTTAATTTTAAAGTTTTAAAATTTTTGACTTGGTCACTTTTAGATTCTCACTTTGGAATTCTCACTTTTGCATCCTGTTGTGAATTTGGCCTTGTGGATGTCTTGGGGATTAACATCTGGAGTGCTAGCCTATAAGAGTATGATTGTAGGCCTATACACAAATTAATACAAGTCTTAAAGACTCTGATGTCTTTACCTTTAAATCTAAGGTAACAACTAATTAGAGTAAAAAGGCAAGATGTAATATGTGAAAGTATAAAATTATATTTTTATTGTAAAATAAGGGAATTTTATATACAGTAGTTTTAAAAGCTATGACAACAAGCAAAAATACTTCAGATTTAAACAAAATGATTTCAGATTTAAACAAAATCCAAGTTGCGCAAGATTCAGGATTCAATTAATTTATAAAATTTCAGTTAATAAATGGACTGTCAAACAAAAAACAAAATTTTACTAGCCCATTATACAAAATCATATCAAAAATCAAGTGGTGTAGTTCAAACCACAAACAAAATGAACTGACACAATAAGTGAAATGGATGGATGCTGTTCCGGAGTATATTATAATCCAATCATGATTCATATGAGGCACCAACAGAAGGACTAAAGTGAAACAAAATTTGAGCAATCTAGAAGCAAGATTACACAAGCACAAAACAAAATGAACTCACACAAGATGTGTAGTATGAGCATCCTAAAATAGAAAAATAACAGTTTAACAGCTAATCAACAGCTATCCAATTTAGGAACAGAGGCATTTTATCCATTTTAATGGCTCCATATTTGTGTATAATGGTCTTGAGAACTTTCCAAATATGGACTTGTGAGTACAATAAAAATAAATCATAAAATTTTAAAATTTCTACTTTTAGTGATTTTATCCTAGGTTTTATTTCAATATAGTTTTTACTAGCAACATCTTCAACAGCACAAGCAGCCAAGCCAGCAGCAGCCAAGCCAGCTTCAAGGGAGGCGAGGCTCATAATGTGGAGGCACCTGTTTACACCCAAGCCTTTGAGGCGGGTAATGAGGAAGCTGACCTGTTACTGTCCCCTGACCCATATGGCTTTGACTTGTTTGAGAGTCACTTAGCGTCTAGCTCTGCCCTTGCTCCCACACCCACCCCTTCACAAGCTGCCTGCCAACCAACTAATCAGGATGGCAACCTTGATTTGGAACAACTTCCTGCCACCGCCCAACCTGCCCCCCTCAGCCAATCAGGCTTCAGCTCCCGCCGCCCAGCGCCCCAAACGTAGAATAATCACTGCCCAAATTCTTCAGGAAATTGTGGCACTAAACCTACAGGGTCTGTCTGGGATCAGATAGTCAGCCAATTACAATTCACCCAGGCCACCATAATGCAGGAATTCAACAACCTGATGAATAAGGGAAATCTGATTGGGACAGCCAAGAAGCCAAAGAAGGCCACAGAGTCCCAGATCAATGAGGCATACCCAATAATGCTTGATCTCCTCCAGCGGGACCCTAAGCTTCCCTTGACCCAGGTCTGGAAGCAACTTGCACACCATGGCATTTGGGTGTCTGAGCGCATGGTGCAGCTCTGGATGCACAGAAAGGTGGCTTCCATATGGGTTCTTACCAATTTTGCCAGCAACTAATGGGATGGCGCTGAGGATTCCCTGTATGACACCGCCATCAAATCAACCCTGGTCTGATGCTTGAATAGTCTATCAGATGATGTCATGTTCATCTCCTATTGCAAGATATCAATACCTTTTGATGATTTTGGCAAGCAAGGAGAGCCATCACTCAAAAAGGAAGAAAGAAGGTCAAGAAAAGGACGTTCATTGGTGAATTTCTGGCTGTTTCAGCCAAGGGTTTTGTCCACTATCAGACAAACCCTGATTTCATCAATGGGTACTCATACAGCAACATCCTCAGTGGATTGCTTGACTCCTGGGATGGCTCAAATTCCAAATACCAGGTTTTCTTGAGCCACCAGATGAAAGGAAGCTCCACCGCCCTTGAGGTCATCCAGGAACGTGGGCACCAGGCCTCTGTGTACCCAGCTGGTCACGCCAACGTCCATCTGGCAGATGTTGTAATCTTTAACATTTGAGATACACTCCGGGAGCGCCGCCCTCAGGCTTTCAACAACCTCTATCTTGGGGTCCTTGATCACAATGTTCTCTTTGGTCACCAAATGATGACTGACTTGTTTGCGCAAATGGTTTTCCACGTGAACATGGGCAACCAATCATGTAAGGATAAGCGCCTTCCACCTCGGGTCACTGCCACCTGTCAGCCCATCCAGACAATGACCAACAAGGAGTACAATGAGCGGTACATGGCGGCCATCACAATCAATCCTCCTGCCTCCATCTCTGTCACCACTACCCCCCACCTTCCAGCCCCATCTACCCAATCACAGACCCCCCAGGCAAGCACCAGCTCTACATCTTCCTTCCTGTGTTATTCTGCCTCCTAGGCATCACTCTCCCCTGCCCCAATAAACCCCCTGTCACCAAACATTTTCTATTTATATTATCTTTTTTGAATTTTAATTGTTCAGGTTCTCTTTGTTTATAGTTGGGTTTATTCTTTATCTTCAGATTATTTCTATAAAATCATATATGTACTATTTTGTGTATCTAGATCCAGAACACGGTTATTTTTAGCACCTAAACACAGCCCCTTGTGAAAATATTAACAGCAAAATGGTGATCAGCTAAATTTGAATTTGAAAATTATAAAATAATTGTGTTTAGATAAAATTGTTACTGATCTGGATTCAAAACCTCATGATAAACTTTAAGCTAATCAGGAGCCAAGTGATAAAGTGATTGTTGTGACATAAAGGGTCATTCAATAATTCTTTGATGCATGTGTGCTAATTAATATTATGGGTGGATTTTTTCTATTGTGCGCCATTGCCGCTGTGGCAAGTTGTTGGTGGACTAGTTCCCAATCAGCTGCTGAATTAGCACTATTCCATCAACAACTTGCACAGTGGCAATGGTGCACAATGTCAAAACATCTAGCCAATCATATTGATTAGTGCACACGCATCAAAGAATTATTGAATGACCCTTTATGTCACAACAATCACTTTATCACTTGGCTCCTGATTGGCTTAAAGTGTATCATTAGAGGTTTTGAATTTGGATCAGTAACAACTTTATCTAAAAACAGTTAACAATATAATTTTCTAATTCAAATTTGGCTGATCACCAAATTGTTGTTAATATTTTCACAAGGGGATGTGTCAAGCGCCAAAAATAATATGGTAATCAAGGAGCAATGCTAACACAAAGCAAACAACACATATTGAGATGAGTGTAAAACATATACAAAATGGGTAAAAAGATGGAATAATATAGTAGATGGAAAACAAAAAGAAATAAATAAAGAGGCAACAATATCAAAATAATACAGAATTTATTGGGGCAAAAGCTATAAAAACATATGGAAAGGTTAGTAAAAAATCAATGAGAGAATTGGAGAAGCTTCTGAAGGATCTCAACTTGGTGATTGCCAAAATAAAGGACATTGACCACAAGGTCAAAGCCAAAGTGAAGTCCGCTGTTCTCACTGGGGAAAATTGACAAGGTGTCTGCAAAGGCACTAATGTCAAAAATGCCAGACACCCCAGAGAAGACAATCAAACGCTTACTAAATATTCAAAAACTGTGGTTGAGGGCCTCCAGTTCAAGGCATACAATCTGTCTGCGCCATCTTTCTGGGTTGATGACCTGGAGATGTATGCCCACCTCAAACCCGCCAAGTGTGCCAGGGCAGAGGATACCAAATTGCCTGCGCAACTGCTTGCGCCAAGAATGGCAAAGCCGGCTGAAGCCCCCGGTAAGGAAGAAACCCAAGAAGGTAACCTAAAAAATTACAATTAATAAAAATTCTTAAATACTAACCTTTTTTTAGTAGATGTTGATGGTGAACTCTGCCAGGTCCTGGTTTCTTTTGTCCCCCCCACCTTTTACTTCAACTACGCCACTCATGTGGCCAAACAGCTTTTCCTGTCTTCCCTGTCTTGCAGGAGCTTGAAGACAGGATTCATGGTACATTCTCAATGTCCAGGAAGGCATTGGCTGGGCTTTTGCATGGTGAGGGGGCATCTGAGTGGGCAGTTACTGCCTACAAGGATGCCCGCCTGGACCCAGTTAACCTCAGTGAAGTTTATTGTGTAAACTCTATTGAGCTTGTTTGGGACGTCCTGGTACGCTCCCATTCAAGAATATACCAGAGATGGGCCAGGCTCATGCGGCTGCTTGCTTCTGCTTCCTGGTGGGGCATATCATCTCTTACCTGTTGGAGAACTTTGGGCGTGCAGTGTCAAAATTGGCTATTGCAGACGTAACAGCCGTAAAGAAGACAAAAATCCTCCTGGCGGACTTTGGGCTGGGCTGGAGTGCCAACAAGACGGAGGTCTCTGCAGCTATGAAGCTGACCTTTGCCAAAACCAAGCACAAGAAGAAGATTAGTGATGTATACAACAAATTGTGCGAGTTTATAGAAGCCTTTTCTGGACAAAGGCTTCATCTGGTTGTTTACCTGGGGTTCCTATTCTACTTCAGGATGGGCGCGTCCGTAGAGAATCTGGACAGGGTCCTTCTGGGAATTGACAAGGCCCGGCTTGCACTGGACGGGAAGAAGGTCCCCCTGAATACAACTTGGTGGAACATGTAATTCAAGACGCCCTGGTCCTGGCTGGGATATACGGGTTTTTTTGCCCCACCTGAAAAGCTGCTGCTTCAGTCCCACCTAACAATACTCCCTTTTACCAGCCACCGTGAATATTTTAACCAGGGTGTATCCACAGTCCACAGTGTGGCGGTGGAGGTTGTGTGCCACCTTCATTGTGAGGTGGGTACATACCGCCAAACTCACTACAGGTGTTCTTAATTTTATCTCTATATCAATAAATATATTTATACTCCACTATATTTTTATATTATAAATAATTTTTCAAATATTATTTTATCAAACAAGATTTGCAAAATATATTGCAGAAATGGGCTTCATAAAAGTATAAAATAATACGGTAATAAAATAAATTCTAACTTGTACATTTTACATTTAATTTTTTAAGACTATTTTTATATTTATTTGACCAAAGTGATATTAATGTGTTTGCGTAATCCAGTATCAAGTGTTTGGGATACCCTTAGATGACACAATAAAAAATGATTATAAATAAATAAATTACTAACCTTTATTAATTGTCCTACTGAATGTATTTCCAGGCGTGGAAACATCTAAATATAAAATGATAATTAATAAATCTTGAATAGTAAATAAGAGAATATAAGAAAGTTGGACACACCAAGCCTTTAATTGATTGGCTGTTTGGCTAGGCACGCGGGGATGAACAAATCAGCGTGGCCTTAGAATTTGGCTATGGTCTCAGCTGGGAGGGTATGGATCCTGGCCTGTAGCAAATCAAACAGCTCCTTGGTCCTTGTTGGAGTTCCTTGCTTGACAACTTGCTTGAGCCACCCAAAGACTTTCTCAATGGGATTTAGGAAGGGCAAATAGGCAGGGAGGAAAAGAAGGCACAAATTTGCTGTGGCCAATTGCTGGGGGCCCACTGCAATGCTGGTTTTGATTGATGGAAATTCTTCAAGAATATCTGCCACCTTGTGGAGACCAATGTTTTCCAATACAATTACGTTGGTAAAGCCCAGGCTTGTGCGCCTCAGGTGCTCCTGGACCAATTAGAGAAATGATAGGAAGGTCTGGCTATTGTGGGAGTCTAGTATCATTTGGTAGAGCTTGACCCCTTTGGACCAAGGAGAGCCACCATTGAGTATGCTGTGGCGCGGACTGCAGCACGCCAAGCCATCCCAATATTGGAGCCTTTGGGGACATACCCATACTCATTATGCATCAACAAGGCAAATGCTGATTTGTTGATATAATAGAATTTTACCGTCTCCTTGGCTTTGAGAGCAGTATACACCTCATTGTAATTTTTCCGGGTCTTGATATTGGCTTGGCTGTTCTGATTATAGGGGGATACCCCAAGCTTTTTCCAGGAAAAGTGCATTCCCTTGACCAAATGATAATAGAAGGGAATTGAGGCCTCAATCCCAAAAGCAGACTTGACCATGGCCTGGATATTTGCCAGTTCAAGATGCCAATCTTGGGTTATTCACTGGTGGATTGCCCATTTGTGCTCCTTAGTGAGCATGGTTGAAACATGCAAGGATTTCTCCACGGCAAGGACTCAGCCAGTATCAATAAACTTGTTGAAGGTCTTTGAGGCGTACTTGGGATTCACCCCAACAAGAGCCGCAGCTGCCTTGTAATCACCAGATTCCCGCATGAGCCAGAGAAGAATGATGTGCTTAATGTCGGAGATGCGCTTCTGGGCGGGCTTTTTAGCAGTGGGGATTGACTTGTTGGCATTGGGCACAACACAGGGCATAGGCACCTTGTTGTAGAAGGCTGCAATCTTTTTTAACACCAGCTGTCCCTCATTGGTTTGATAGAACTGGGGCTCCTTGTCATTTTCCTGATTGCCATCACTGACGTAGGGCTTGTAGCTAGTATCAAGTACAGGCTTCACCTTCTCCAGCATGGCTGATGGGACCAACTCTTGCCGGTAAACAACGTCAAACATATACAAAGTAAGTTCTATCTCCTTGTTTCTAACTGTTTTGGTAGTGGTAACCTTGGTAGGCTTCTGGGTCAGCTTTGGGACCCAAGGGTTTATGCTCTGCACCCTAGCAGCTTGTGCTCCTTGAACTGGCTGTGTCAGTGCAGCGTCACTATGAAACTCTCCTCTCCTGTCTCCTCCTTAAGTAGGCACTTGGGTTGCACTAACTCTATTCTTTGACCCGTGGGGGCAACCACAACTGCAGCGCACAACAGGTGTATTAGTACTCTGTTGTTGTGTTCCTTTCATTTTAAAATTTAAAAATATCAAATAAATTTCAATTAATTTGCTCTCTAATTTTATTTTTTGCTTTTCTCTGAATATGGATATTTAATTATATTTTTTCTCTCCCAATATGCCAATTATAGATTTTTTATTTCTCAGTTAGTTGTTTTTGGTTTTATGACGCCCATTTTAAAATACTCAAAAAAATACACCCATTTTCCTAGATTTTACTGCCAAATTCAAACACCCAACACAATATTTTTAAAATTTATGTTTCAGATCTTGTGTCTTATTTTAGATACCTTGATATCATTCATGATTACAATCCATTGCACACATTGCGTAAGTGATTTCATTTACATAGTGAGTTGCTATTGTGTTTTGTTTTTGGATTGAGTTTTGACACACTATGCTTGGGTTTTTTTATCATCAATTCACATAGTAAACATATGTATACCAAAAGTCAACTCACATCATTTTGTTTGTGAATTCATTTATTTTGGATTATATTATTAATGGTTTTTCTTTGCGTGTGAGTACTTTGTTGCTGTGTTGAGCCATTTTGCCCATTAACACCAATAAGCCCTGTTAACAGAGTGTATATTTTAACCTGAGAGATGGATTTTGTTTAAATCTGAAATCATTTTTTTTAAATCTGAATTATTTTTGCTTGTTGCCATAGCTTTTAAAACTACTGTACTAGAAAGGTTGTAAAATGGATGCAGGAGTGTTATTAACACCTTCATCATTGTCTGGAATATTACAGCATCTTTTGGTGTCCACCAGGCTCTTGCATCCATGTTTTTTATCTAGAGACAATACAGATAATCTGGAAGAAAATAGTAGGTGTGTGTTACCCCAGAGTGGCTGCAGCTTGCAGCTGCTCATTATGGAAGCTGCTTGCAGTTTTCCAAAGTAATCCATCTGGATGTAACAGGTTGTCCAAATAATTGTAACATCTTAGATACAATTATAAATGCAAATCTGTTGAGTCTGACAGATTTGGGTGCAAACCAAATTAGCCTTGACTATCAGGATTAATTCCATTGATAGCCTTGGCCATTTTACCCATGCAGTCTAATTTACAACACATCCCTACAGTTGATTTTGCCACTGTTGCCCTGTAGCTATATGTATATACAACTGATAGCCTAGGTTGTCTCCATACAACCAACTATCAGCATAACTCAATATGACAAATAATGTTGGAAATTGCGCCATTAATGCTATTTCAATATGGCCTTTGAATAATGATATGTGCAAAGATTTGGTTGTTTTGCTTTTGATTTTGGAAATTCCTCACTTTCTGCAAATAGGTCTGATTTAATATCCATCTATTATTGAATATCATACCTGACCTTGTCTGATACTGGTATGACCTCATCCCAACGTGACCTCTTCTGCCACTCTGCCTACCTAATGAGTGATCATCAACCCTTGTCTACTATTTAAGTAGAATCATTTCTCCTAATAAAGACAAGTTTATCCACATTTGTGTTGGCTTTAATATTCTTCATGCTTTACCTTTCCTTTTTTCCAAAAGGACTTTCACATCTTGTATTCCAGGAAATTAATGTATGTGCCCTTAATTTTGCCCTGAAGGCTAACCCAAAGCTAGCTTCAAACCTCAAATATTTTGTTATAAAAATTTCCCGCTGTGTCCTCCTGGATGTTGTCCCCTGGAGTTGAACACAACAAATAATAATAAAGATCCTTCCTTCAAGACCCAAATACTTGACAATAGGTTTCAGATTTTTTAAAATATTTAATTGTTAATAAAGATTTTAAAGCTTTTTCTAAAATAAAATAACTCATATGTGTATTTATCTAATAACACACATAGAAAGCTCATCAAGTCATCTCATAACAGGTCTAAGTTTAGGCCTCACTTAACCTGCAAGCTTAGTATAATCTATATTTTTATTAGGATAAAACCAAATTATACCAAATATATTTGTTTTTGTATCTATGATATTGACAATATCTATCTTGATTGAAGCCACATATGCACTACTTGATAGTCTAATGGCTTCTCACATGATATAATTATCATCATTTTTCCCATGTAATATGATTATATTCAAAATCCTCTTTCTTTTTCCCTCTTGTACTATTATCTTTCCTTAAAATTCTCAAGTACTAAGCTATAATAAGCTCAGGTATTTGATAACCAGACTTTTCAGGGCCTAAAATCTATAGAAATCATTTATAAAAAAGTTAGTATTTTTAGTAAAAAATAGAGCTTGTATCCTTTTAAACAAGCTTTATAGTTTTATTTTTATATATTTTAGTTCTCATATTACTATTTATCTTGGGATCAGTTGTACAAAAAAACTTTCTAAACATTTAAAAATAAATATAGATATATTTTTAATGCTATTGAATTTTTTGGTTTTTATCAAGCATCAGTTGCATAAACTTAGTCTAAAAATATTTTTTTATTTTAATACTAGATAAAAGTTTAAATTAAAAATATATAAACGTTAAATATTGAAGTTTTTTGTTTTTTGGGAATTTAAAATTTTTAAAGTATCATAAGTTTTTAAAAAGTTTTTGTGTTATTAAAATTTGTCTAAATCTAGATAAAATTTTTGAAGGTCTCAATATTGCTATCAAATATTAGTGAGTCATCAATAGTGGTAGGTTCCATCAGGCTCTTGTAGGAAAAGTCACAGACTGGTGAGGCACTTTCATAATATGTATATGATAATCCCATATTTTCTTTTCTTCTTTGATTAGAATTTAGAAGACCACAAACTTCTTTAAAAATCCCTGGATCAGCAAGGAAAGCAAATAGATGTAGGAGCCCCCAAGAGAATACACCCAATCTTCCCCAGTGTAAAAGAAAAGCAGGGTAAGATCCAAAGAAGAACTTATATGATATCACTATGTTTGAAACAAGGCATGTCAGGAAGCAAGTGATAGGATATAGACATATTCTGCCTATCAGACTTCTTAAACTTATTATTGAAGAAGCCTTATTAGAGAGTGTAGGTGTAGATAGTTCACTACTAGAGTTATGATAGTTTTCTGTTTGGATCTTGTAAATAACCATAAGTGATACAAAGAGACAGTAACCAATTGTCACTGAAGAAAATGCAGTATTATAAATCATTGAGAGGCTGCTGCTTGCTGATGATCCAGCATTAAATAAGCACTTTCCGGCAGAATTTCTACCAAAGATCCCAGCAACTTACTTATTAATAATCTAAAAAATTACTTACCAAGGACAGGAACATTAAAGATAAAGGGGACTGTAATTGAAAATATCCAGTAGAATTTTTCCCATCTTTTGGTTGGCTTCAGGCTGCAAAGAATAGCTAGATTTAGGTTCATAGCAATTGCAATATTTATCCCAAGATACATATGTGCAAAAAGCATTGTTAAAAATCCAATAGTTTCACAAAGAAACTTGTTTTCATTTTATGAAAAAATATTCATAATATGTGAGAATACATCAAGGAAAGCAATTCCTAATTGAAGCCGCAAAGAGACTCTTTCAATAGCATCTCTATTATACTTTCCTGAAGGTAAGCCTAAAACAAAATACAAACTTACTTAGTAAAAAGAATATTGCAATAATAACAAGAGCTGCAACTGCAGATATAAAATTTAACCCAATTGATATTATCTGAATAGTAGACATGACAAGAATATGATCTTACTTAAAATTTTGTTAAATAGCTTGCAGTCTTATCTGTCTTCAGTACTATCTTACTCTATCTATGAGTTGATTCCAGATTTAACTGTTGATCTCTGGATCACAATTAATTATTTATCCATACATTCCAACCTAAACTGAGTCAAGTTGGGAGCCATACGATTTGCAACCAAATTAAAAATAATGCATAATATTAGAAGCCTCCTCATTTTAACTGTAGATGATATTTATTGAAGTCAAAGTTATCAATGTTTTGGTAGATTGAGTGATTATTAATATTTTGTAATAAAGTGATAATAATTTTAGTTAATCGTTCAGGATATTATACAAAATATATTAGCTTTGTTTACTTTTTTATAAAATCAAAACAAAAAATATATTTCCTAGCCATGCGAGCTATCACATTTCAAGATAAACTTATAATGCTCTCTTTTTACATGAAACCTTACTATGTTTAATTTAAAGAATTTTATGAAAAGGATTCTACGAGAATCAGGTTGGTATTTTTTATAAGTGGATTCATAATTTAATGATAATCAAAATATGAAATCCAAGTTGATAATTTGATTGAATTTAGCCGGGCGGATCCGTAACATGTTCCTGACTCAGAACAGGGATTTGGGATAACTGGATCCAAACATTATCAAGGCTCCTGATTTCAATCCGAAATCCTAAAAAAACTAAAGTCCCAGAGTTTGAATCAAGGTAGATAAGAATCAGGTGCACTTATCATGTGGTTTTCGATTTTTAATGATAAACTGAACACATTCTTTGTTTGATTAAATAATCCAATTCTTTTAATAAATTGATAACTACGAATTGGATTGAAGTAAACAGTGACGACTGTTATTAGTTTCCAAATTGCATTTTTAAGTTACCATTTTACTAATTACCTTTAAATTCTAAAGTTTAAATTCAAAATGTATATCAGGTAATGGTAAGGGTACAGTTGTTTTCTGAGCTTTGGCGCTAAGCGAAATTAACTCATATACAAACGTAATCAAAACCAAATGAATTTATACTGGTTAGATATAGAATTGGATTCACTTAAATTTCGTTTACATCCAAGTTGATTTCGCTTAGCGCCAAAACTGTGAAACCTACTGTACTATATTCGCTTATTAAAATAAAAACAATGTTGTCTGAGGTAGAATTGCGTGTTTAAGTGTATATTGATTATCATGTATTTAAAATATGCATAGCTTCTCAATTAAGATGGTTAGGAATGGAGATAGATATAAAACTCAAAGACAACATTTAATTTTATTTTAAAATCAACAAAGTTTAAAATTCATTTAATAATTTATTTTGAAAACTATAATAGTTTTATTTGATTTAAAAACGTACTATATTTTTAAACAACAGATCAGAGATCAATTATCGAATATTACTTTGAGCAATATATAACAATGTACAATATAAATATTTAATTTTGGTACTTTTTGCACTTTTAGAAAGTTCACTACAGTAGTTTTAAAGGATATGGTGACAACCAAAAATATCTCAGATTCAAATGAAATGATTTCAGATTTAAGCAAATTCCAACTATCAGGTTAAAGTATACACTCTGTTAACAGGTATTTTTGGTGTTAATGAACAAAATGAGTCAAAATAGCAACAAACTGCTCACACTCCAAACAAAAATATTCAAAATACAAACCAAAATACATGAATTCACAAATAAAATGGTGTATCTTGACTTTTGGTGTACACATGTTTACTATGTAAATTGGTGGCAAAATAAACCCAAGCGCAGTGAGTCAAAACTCAATCCAAAAACAAAATACAATAACAACTCAATATGTAAACAAAACCACTCAATCATTGTGTGCAATGTATTGTAATCAAGAATGATACCAAGGTATCTAAAATAAGCCACAAGATCTGAAACACATATTTTAAAAACATTGTGATGGGTGTTTAAATTTGACGTAAAATCTAGAAAAAAAGGGAGAAAATCATTTCAGGTATTCTAAAAGGGGGTTGTAAAACCAAAAACAACTAATTAAAAATTAAAAAATTTATAATCAGGATATTAGGTGAGGAAAACTTTAAGTAAATATCTATATACAGATAAAAGCAAAAATTAAAATTAGGGAGTAACTTAATTAAAATTTATTTAGTATTTTAATAAATTTTGAAATGAAAAGAACACAACAACAGAGTAACAATGAACCTGTTGTGCACCGCGGTTTTGGTTGCCTTGCGGGTCAAAAAAATGAGCCAGTGCAACACAAGTGCCTACTCAGGAAGGAGACAGAGGATAGATCAATAGTGAGGTTGCACTGACACAGCCAGTTCAAGGAGCACAAGCTGCAAGGGTGCAGAGCATCAACCCTTGGGTCTCCAAGCTGACCCAGAAGCCCATCAAGGTTATCACAACCAAAACAATCAGAAACAAAGAGATCAAACTTACCTCATATGTGTTTGACCCTGTGTCAGAAAATTGTGGCCCATGGTATTTTATCATCTGCCAGCTGATATCCTAAGTCTTCTAATATTAGGAAAGTACAGAGAACCTGTGAATTTGGCGTAATCTTTGGCCCAGAATATTTTGTTGTTATCAGAGGTAGCAAGTCTGACTGAGCCCAAGGCTCAAAGGATTTGGGACGGTTCTTGCTACTTCTGGATATAGGTTCATAGTTATCTCTATATTTTACTATAGATGATTATACTGTATGACAACAGTATCATCTTTTGCTCTACTAATAAATCTAAAGATAGGACCACATTAAGGAAATAAGACTTGGATCAATCATCAAGTCAATACAGAATCATCAGTCTTTTATTCTAATGAACTGGCTTTAAGGTGGCCCGCCTGACCGCGTTTTATTGGAGTTAGCTCACAATGCTAAAAAAGACTGAATTAGCATTAGGTCAACACAGCAGGAGGCCCAGACTTTTTTGGGGTGGTTTTAATGAAAGGAAAAATTGACATCTTTCACAGATTGATATCCTTTCTGTCTACCTGGGCTACTTCCAGGGCTAGCTAGCCAGTGGTTGGCTACTAGTTCACAGAGATGATTGTTTCACTTAATCAGAGCTATTCTAATACAATAGACTCAAGCCTTTTTATGTTAGAGTGTTTGGCCTGACAGCCCTGTCTATTTTGGACTATTCTAGATGTTTTTTAAATGACAGCCTATGTGATGGCCCTTGTTTTAGGATATAATTAAAGAATATAATAGTAATTATTATGAGAAGCATGTTTGAGATGGTTGTTGAGGTGGACTAATTAATGAGCAGAATGTCATGTTGCATTAATTAGTTGCAATGCATGAAATTGTTAATGTCATGACATGATTTTGTTGTTGATTCATTAATTTCACAGCCCGCGTCATTCTGTTGAAAAAATTCCTAAGAGTGATTGACAGCTGGCCTGCATTAATTTGTTGAATCTGTTAATTAATCAATATTCCAAAATCTTGACACCCCGTCTACCACCAGAAAGCATTACCAGAAGCCATGATGGAGAAGGTGAAGCCCCTTCTTGACACCAGCTATGAGCCCTAAGTCTGATGGCAACCATGAAAATGATGTCAAGCACAAGTTTGATAGGACTACAGAGAGACATCTAGTGTTAAAAAAGGTTACTGCTTTCTACAACAAGGTACCCATGCCTTGTGTACCAGTTGTCAATCAGAATCTTGGCTTTTCTGAACCCACCAAGGCCGCCCAGAAGGGCATTCCTGACATAAATCACACCATCCTTCTCCAGCTTATGCAATAATCTGGTGACTACAAGGCAGCCACAGTTCTTGTTGGGGTAGATCCCAAGTATGACAGCAAGGTATTCAGCAAATTCACAATACTGGCTGAAATCTTGTTATGGAGACATTCTTGTGTGTTTCAACTATGCTCACCAAGGAGCACAAATGAGCAATCCTCTAGTGAATAATCTGGGACTATCATCTTAAACTGGCAAATATACAGTTCATGATTAAATCTAATTTTGGGGTCAAGGCCTTAATTTTTTTACTATCATTTGGTCAAGGGTCTGCAGTTTTTGTGGAAAAAACTTGGGGTATCTCTCTATAATAGAAACAGCCCAACCAACATTGATACCCAGAAAAAATACACTTAGGTGTACACTGCCCTCAAAGACAAGGAGACAGTCAAATTCTACTACATTGACAAGTCAGCATTTGCCTCATCAATGCGTAATAAGTATGGTTATGTCCCCAAAGGCTCCAATGATGGGGTAGCTTGGTATGCTGCAGTCTGCACCACAGCCTATTTGATGATGGCTCTCCTTGGTCCAAAGGAATTGATCTGTATCAAATAATATTGGGTTTTCACAATAGCAGGACCTTCTTATCTTTTCTCTGATTGGTCCAGAAGCAACTGAGGCGCACAAGCCCGGGCTTCACCAATGTCATTGTGTTGGATAGTGTTGGTCTTCACAAGGTGGCAGATATTCTTTGGGAATTTCTGACAATTGACACCAGCCTTGCAGTTGGCCCCCAGAAATTGGCCATAGCAAATTTGCACTTTCTCTTCCTCCTCATCCATTCCCCATTTCTAAACCCTATTGAGGAGGTCTTTGGGTGACTAAAGCAAGTTTTCAAGCGGGGGACACCAACTGGGACCAAGGACCTCTTTGATTTGCTACAGGCTGGGATCCAGACCCTTCTGGCAGATACTGTGGCCAAGTTTTATGGCCACACTGATTTGTTCATCCCTGTGTGCCTTACTAAACAGCCAATTAACTAAATGGCCTGTCTATTTCAATATTTTTATATTCTTTAATTTACAATTTTAGATTTATAGATTAACATATTATATTTAGAAGCTTCCAAGCCTGCAATCACATAGAACGTACCACTGAAGCAGATGCTTAATTTTTGTATTCTAATTTTTCTTTTTTATTCTGTGATGGCTTTCCAAAACACTTAATTACAAAGTATACTAAATTTATGTCTATGTCACTACTGGCACATAAATATAAAAAGGTAATTTAAAAAGTAAAATGTAAGCTATAATGTTATATGTTGAATTTTTAAATAATTTATTATTACTGTATAAATATATGCTTTAAGATATTTTTGTTTTATTAATAGAATTGTAAAAACTGCAGGCTCAACCCGCCAGCAAGGTTCTAACCAAGCGGGTTTGTGACCCGCAATCTGATTATCCGGTCACCCAAAGCCAGACTAGGAAGTCAACTCAAATTACCAAATCCAACAACATGAACAGATGATGATACTTTACAATGGATACCTTGATTTGGCACTTGACTCATTATCAGGATCAAGCCACCCCCTTCTTCCATCCAGCTGTGTGATCACCAATCTTGTTCCTATTATCCTTGATTCACATGAACTATATAATCACTATCTCCCAATAAATATTATTATCTAGCTTCTAAATATTTTTCCCGTGTAACTCTGCTAAAACAGCACAGTTATGACAGAATGCAAAAATATATTTTGTTAAAAAATAGCTATAATTAAAAATAGTATAATTTTAATGTAGATTTATTGTAAAGGAGGTTTTATTGAGGGCTCATGTGGTGGGTTCTTTGATATGTAACCCCCTGGCAATGGAGGTGGCTCATAACCTCCACCACCACACCATGCACAGTTGATACACATTGGTTGAAGTAATTTCTTCTGCTAAGAATAGGCAGTATTTTCAGATGAAAGTGTAGTAGCAGCTTCTCTTGCAGGGCTACAGACTTGTAAATTCCAGCCAGGACCAGGGCATCTAGGATTACATTGTCAACTAAATTGTAACCCAGGGGCCCTTCTTCCCATCCAGGGAGAGCCTGGCCTCATCAATGCCAAGAAGGACCCTGTCCAAGTCTTCAATTTTGGCCCCCAATCCAAAGTAGAAAAGGAACCCCAGGTAAACAACAAGATAAAGCCTTTGCCTAGCAAAGACTTCCGTAAACTCACACAGTTTGTTAAACACTGCACTAATTTTCTTCTCATGCTTTGTCTTTTCAAAAGTGAAATCCATTGCCAGAGAAAGCCCCATCTTGTCAGCACTCCAGGCCAGTCCAAAGTCAGCAAGGAGGATCTTTGTCTTTTTGAAAGCTGTTGCATCTTCACCAGCCAATTTTTCCACTGCGCACCCAAAGTTCTCCAGCAGGTAAGAGAGTGTGTGCTCCACCAGGAAGCAGAAGCAAGTAGCTTCATGTGCCTGGTCTATCTCCAGTAGGTTCTTGAATGAGAGCATCTCCAGGACATCCCAAACAAGCTCAATAGAGTTTAAACAATAAAATTCACTGAGGACCACCAGGTCAAGATGGACCAACTGTGTAAATTCACTGCCTTCTTTGGCTTTAGATTGAACTATTCCCCCCCGCTGCACCAAGAAAGGCTCCAAAACAACAGCCAACCTGCCAAATTCCTTAGGTGATTTGTTGCACACTGTAAATGAGATATTTGTTCTGGCTTATCCCGCAGATCCTCCTGTTTTTGGTTTCCCTGCCCTGAGAAGAAACACTGATTAATTTGGATTACTTGTTGGCATGTTGTTGCCGTCTTTTAAAAACAATCAGAAGTAACCAATCAAAAGACGCCACATCAATGCACAGAAAGCCAAATAAATCTGAAATTCCTGGGATGCTCTCCAGCCAATCAGGTCAAGCTGCAGATATTAGTTTGAAAGCCTCCAGTACCCCTGGCCTTGGCCAGCAAAATTTCTCCTCCAACCAATCAGATCCAACTCATGTGGACATTTGTTCAAATTCCCAGTAACCCACCTCTTTTAACAAAGCAAGGGGTCTTTGAGTCCCCTGCTTGTCAATTTTCCAATTTATTAAAACCTGGAAACAGTTGCCTTATACTAGTCTTTATTTTGTTGACTCTGCTTTGGAGCCCTCTTTAAATCTAAGCAAAGTGTTAGTGCTTTTCTCATTAAACATTACTACTATATGGTCCTTTCTGAACCCAGTGGTCTCTTTGATGTCCCTAAGAATAGAGTTAATACATAGTTGTTATGCTTTCTACTTACGCTTTTGAATTCAAAGTTTGAACTTAAAAATTCAATTTAAAAACTCATATAAATATTATTGTTATTTTGAAATTATCTTGATTTTTACTGATTTTGAACCTGCTTTCACATTTACACCCACCCAAGCCATCCAAGACCGCTGCCAAGGCTCCTAAGTGTTTCCTTCTGTCTTCTACTTGATTTTTCTTGTAGCTGCCCCACCCACACATAATTTTATAGCTTTGAGGCTTAAAAATTGTACTTTTAAATTCCAAATTTTGTGGTTTTTGCAACTATGATTTTCTTTGCTCTAAAATTTGTGGTGTTTTCTCTGGCCCCCTTTTTGCTTCTTCTTCAGACAACTTTCCCTGATTTATGGTCTCACATCTTCTCTTCTGCTAGACTTGTGGGAGAAAATCCTTCTATTCTCCTGTATCTTTTTAGTGGTTTGCTTATCTCTGGAGAGGCTCTAGCCAAGAGCATGACCTGCAATGATTTGGATTTACATGCTGCTGATCACACTTTGCCTGCACTACACTAGAGGAGACACTAGTGCCTTCCCTTCTCAGTCTTGAAGAAAACAACTTGATACTCCTTCAAGCGCCTGAGAAGTTGTCTCCTGCTCCCCCTTGTACGCTCTGGTTGCTCACCAGGCTATTGATAATGAGGTTGAATGTGTATTTCCCTCAGTTGTCCTCTGCGTCCTCCCTTTGGTCCCTCCTCTGAGCAGCCATCCCAGCACTCCACTGGGCAGCATCATGGTGGTTCATCTTGCTTGGATGGGAGCTGAACTTAGTTAGTTTAGCCCCTCTCTCTTACAAACTGGGCATCCTTGTAGTCAGTAACTACTCACTCAGATGCCCTCTTGCCATGCTTCAGCCTGGCTAATACCTCCTGCAACATCAGAAAGGTTCAGTGTATTTTATCCTCCAGCTTGCAAAAAACAGGGGGCTACAGCAACAGCTTTTTGGCCACGTGATTGGCATAGTTGGTGTAAATGGTGGCAGGGACAAAGGAGCCAGGACCTGGAGTATTTTGCACTCAACATTTTCTAAAAAACAGATAAGAACTTAGGAATTTTTTATTAATTTTCTTTTTTTAGATTACCTTCTTGTGTTTTCTCCTTGCCAGCAGCTTCAGCAGGCTTGGCTATTCTTGGCGCAAACAATTGCGCCAGCATTTTGGTGTCCTCTGTTCTGGCTTGAGATGTGCATACATCCTGGGGTCATCAACCCAGACAGACGGCACAGAAAGGGCAAAGGACTTGAACTAAAATCCTTCCATGAAAGTCTTCTGGACATTTAATAGCTGCTTGATTGTCTTCTTGGATTTTTTGGCATCTTGGTCATCAAGGCTTTTGCAGACACCTTGTCAATTTTCTTACCTGTTAGAACAGCAGAATTCACCTTTTCTTTAACCTTGTGGTCAATTTTCTTAATTTCAGCAATTGCTGAGTCAAAGTCATTCAATAACTTCTCAAGTTCTCTTATTGAATTTTTACTAACTTTTCCATATGTTTTTATAGATTTCACCCCAATAAAATCTGTGTTATTCTGTTTTTGAACAACTTGGGTTGTTGCTGGTATGTTCAAAGTTGCAGATAGATGTTATCCTTGCCAATGTACTCTATCTTGTCTTATGCAAAGCACTACATACTACAATAGAATAGAACTTTAAAGATAATTACTTTTATTGGGACTGGAGTACAATCTAGCCAGCGGCTGCAATCTATCCAGGTATAACTATGAACTTATTATCATTATTTGGGTGTGTGTATCAATATATACTGCAACAACCCTTGTTATTGTCCTTTCAGACAGCTCTCAGTGGCTACCTTTACAATAGGTCCATCTTTGCTAGCTGCACTTATCCTGATTGGTTGTTCTTAGCATGTGTGCTGCTACTGGCCTTAATAAGGCATACATGGTACTTCAGCTACAGCCTAAGCCCTTCTTGAGCTAGCCTACTGTCATTTGTTGATTGGCTGTACCTTACACGCCTATTATTGTGCAGGGGAACTACACTGTATTTGGTTGACACTCAGAAATGGTCCTTGTTCTATCCTGCTATTTTGGGAGGTAGAATTAAGGTATTCCTGTTTTCCATTTTTAGGGTTTAATCAGTAATGCTTTTCTGGCTGGTGAGCCTTCTGCTTATTAATATGATGGTTCAAATTGTAGTTTTTATACTGTATAATAGCTGACTTGATCCAATATTGACTTGAGGATTATCTGCTGTTGAAGATTAAATGGATTAGACATTAAGGTGTCCATCTAGGGATTAAGCGATGGAACAATTGCGCTATTACGCTATTGCATCCCAATTCTAATAGTGATAAAGACGTTTAAAACGCCCCAAAAACGGGTGTTCATTTTGCCTTTTGAATGCGCACAAGTCATGGGCTTCACTTCTGGGATTATAAATAGAGCAACAAAGGTATTTATATCTACCTCCTCAAGGAAAGCCGCGAGGAAGCAGTTGTTCTCTTGCACAGGACTTTTAGCTGTGCCAATTCACTCTCCTCCATTTGGGAAGTCCTTCTGTCTGTGCCTCACTGCCACTGGGGGTAACTCCCCCGCCTTGCTCTATATAAGTTCACTACTATCTAAATAAACATCAGTTTTGTCTATACACCTTATTATTCTTCTGTCCTTCATAGACTGTCACTATACCATCAACAGGTATAGTATTAAGAATTAGGTTACTGACTAACTATTTGTATAAACTAACAACCCTTTGCTGCAACTTTTACAACATCTGCTCTGTAGTACTGACCCAAACTGTTAAGAAACTAATTATACACCATGTAATGCTGACCTGGACTTGGTATTTCCTAGCATCTTGCACATCACTTGTTTGATATATGAATGTACACCTTTCAAACTGGGCAGGAATTAGTTGATACAACATCCAGTGGGATGTAATGAGAGATATATGGTTGATGATATAGTGATTACACACTGTGTAATCAATCATAATAACTATGTTGGCTAATAATTATACGGCATATAATTATCATATAAATTATAATAAAATAACAATTATACAGCGTATAATCACTGCACTTAATAGAATGATAGTCTAGTGATAATATTATGTGTATCTGAAAAGATCTGTATGCAATGATTAGCCTGATCATTTGTGGCCAATCAGTCTAATCTCACACTGATGCTTTTGCTTCTTTGTTTATCCCTGTTTGTTTTCCCATTTACTACATCATACCATCTTTTTACCCATTTTGTATATGTTTTGTGCTTATCTCAATATGTGTTGTTTGCTTTGTGTTGGCATTGTTTCCTTGATTACCATATTATTTTTGGCGCTTGACACATCCCCTTGTGAAAATATTAAAAACAATTTGGTGATCAGCTAAATTTAAGTTAGAAAATCATAAGTTTATTGTGTTTAGATAAAGTTATTGCTGATCCATATTCAAAACCTTAATAATAATCTTTAAGCCAATCATGAGCCAAGTGATAAAGTGATTGTTGTGACATAAAGGGTCATTCAATAATTCTTTGGTGCATGTGTGCTAATTAATCTGATTGACTTTCTGTTTTGTCATTGTGCAACATTGCTTCTGTGGCAAGTTGTTGGTGAACTAGTGCTCAATCAGTTGCTGGGTTAGCACTAGTCCACAAAAAACTTGCCACAGCAACAATGGCGCACAATATAAAAAAATCCACCCATATATTAATTAGCACACATGCATCAAAGAATTATTGAATAACTCTTTATTTCACAATAATAACTTTCTCACTTGGCTCATGATTGGCTTAAAGTTTATCATTAAGGTTTTGAATTTGGATCAGCAATAACTTTATCTAAACACAATAAACTTATAATTTTCTAACTTAAATTATCTAATCACCAAATTTTTGTTAATATTTTCACAAGGGGCTGTGTTTAGGTGCTAAAAATAACTGTGTTCTGGATTTAGATACATGGAGTAGTAAAAATATGATTTTATAGAAATAAGATGAGCATAAAGAATAAAACCAACTAAAAACAAAGAGAAAATGAACAATTGAAATTCAAGATAAAGATAATATAAATAGAAAGTGTTTGGTGACAGGGGGTTTATTGTGGCAGGGAAGAGTGATGCCTAGTAGGAGAATAGCACAGGAAGGAAGGTGTAGAGGCAGTGCTGGTCTGGGGGGTCTGGGATTGGATGGGTGGGTGGGGCTGGCAGGTGGGGATGGTGGTGGCAGGGGTAGATGCAGGAGGATTGCGCATGATGGCTGCCATGTATAGCCAATTGTATTCCTTTGATAGTAATTTCCTTAATTGGCTGGTATGTGGCTGTGAAACAGGGTGGGAGGTGCTTGTCCTTACGTGATTGGTTGCCCATGTTAATATGGAAGACAATTTGGGCAAACAATTCAGCCACCATCTGTTAACCAAAGAGAGAATCATGGACAAGGACCCCAAGATAGAGATTGTTGAAAGCCTTGAGGCAGCACTGCCGGAGTGTATCTTCAATATCAAAGAACACAACATCATCCAGATGGATGTCAGTGTGGCCAGCAGGGTACATAAAGGCCTGGTGTCTGCGTCCTTGGATTGCCTTAAGGACAGTGGAGCTACCCTCCATCTAGTGGCTCAAGAAAGAACAGTGGGTGGAATTCAAGCTATTCCAGGAGTCAAGCAATTTGCCAAGGATGTGGCCCTATTTTTAGCAAATCATAAAATCAGGGGTTTTCAGATAGTAGACAAAACCCTTGGCTGAAACAGCCAGAAATACACCAATGAATGCTCCCTTCTTGACCTGCTTCCTCCCTTTTTGGGTAGCGGCTCTTCCTTGGGTGCCAAAATTTTCAAAAGCTATGGATAGCTTATAGTAAGAGATGATAATGATGTCATCTGATAAACTTGTCAGGCATTGAACCAGGGTAGATTCAATGGGGGGATTGTATGATTAATCCTTGCTACCATCCCATTGGTTGCCATCAAAATTGGTCAATACACTGATTGAAAGCCACTTTGTCATACATCTAAAGCTGCACCATGCGCTCAGAAACCCATATTCTATAGTGTACAAGTTGCTTACGGAACTGGGTCAGGGGAAGCTTGGGGTCCTGCTGTAGAAAATCAAGCATAATTGGATATGCAGCATTGATCTGGGATTCTGGGGCCTTCTTGGGCTTCTTGGCCATCCCAATAAGGCTTTTCTTATTCATCAGGTTGTTGAATTCCCACTTTAAGGTGGCTTGGGTGAATCACAGTTGGGTTGCAATCTGTTCCCAGGACAGACCCTTCAAGTTCAGTGCTACAATTTCCTGAAGAATTTGGGCAGTAATTATTCTGTGTTTAGGGCACTGTGATGGGGGAGCTGAAGCCTGATTGGCTGTAAGGGGAGAAAGTTGGGTGTTGGTGGGAAGTTGTTCCAAACTAGGGTTGTCAATCTGATTGGCAGCTTGGATGGCAGCTTGTGCAGGGGTAGGTAAGGGAGCAGGGGCAGAGCTAGATGCAAAGTGACTCTCAAAAAAGTCAAAGCAATGGGGGTTGGGGGTCAAGTACAGGTCAGATTTCTTGTTACCCAAATCAAAGACTTGGGTTTAAAGGCAACTGTGGTAAAATTGGCTCCCTGGTGATCAACTCTATAATAAAGTGAGAATTCAGCTCTTTCCTTGATCAACAACTGAAAATTAACACATTTTTAATTAATGAATCTTGATGTACTGAAAAATTTTAATATAAAAATAAGTTATACAACTATTGTATATTAAAGTGAACTCATAAATTACAAGACTGCAATAAAAACTGTAACTTAATTAATGAGAATAAGAAGAAAAACAATTATTTATCATTTTACTATGTAATTTACACTTTTCACTATCAAAATATTTGTTCCCACATAAATTAAAGTTCCAATGAACAAAAAATAAACATACACACAACAATAAAATTTATGAAAAACATAAAGAATATTAATATTTGATATAGTTTATAATAGTACAGCTGTGATAATCTTATGTTTTATTAGTAAATTAACCAAAATTACAATATTAAAATTACTTTCAACTATAACTATTCATCTCAACCATACCATATATAAATAAAAGAATCATTAATACTAATTAAATAAAAAATAGAAAAATTAAAACTAAAAAGTAACTGATCAAAACTAAAAAATAAAAATTAAAGCTAAAAAGTTTAAAGTTAAAAGTAAAAAGCATATAAGCAAGCAAGCAAGTTTATTCTTCACCCTTCTTCCCCTATTAATTTTAGCCCCTTCCAAGAGGTCAGTGGCAATAAGCTCAAGCTGCTGCTTAATCTCAGAGGCCCTGTATTTGTGCTTAGCCGCACCCTGGATGGCTTTGGTGAAGAGGGTGGAGTGGGTTGTAGGCTTGGTGGAGGGGACACGGTTGGCCAAGTCACACAGCTTGGAGATGGTTTTCTCCTGATTGTGCTGCAGAAGGGAGAAGAGCTTATTAAACTTTGGGTGAATCCCAAAGTTGGCCTTAAGATGCTTGTGATAAGCCTCTAGCGCCAAAGTGGTCTTGAGCTCACCATTCACCGCCGCCTGATACACATTCCAACTGGCCTTGGCGCGGGCCTTACCTTGCTTCTGTGCAACAACCTTCCCAATCCACTAGGGCTTGAATTACTCAAGGAAAGACGTGAACTCCAGATGCTTTGCTATGTAGGGATCCTTGGATAGAGCCTTGAACCCCTGTGCAGTGTGCTCTGACTTTAAAAAAGCCAAGGCACTCAATTGTGCCAGCACAAATTTGCAGGTGTCTAAGATATCCCTCTGGATCAACCCACTAAGCTCAAAATGGGCCAGCACATTACAAGCAACTGCTTGACAGTAGTAGAAGTGGCACCCCTGCACCTCCCCATCAAAGCTGCTAATATGCATTGAACTAAGTAGGCTCAAAGTCCATAATACATATGTGCGGGCCAAGGGCTCTTAGCCTTAACTTTTCCTCCAAGTCCATGGTGGCCTGGTCTTTATCAGCATCAGTAGGGTTGAAGCAAGTGTGGGGGGTCTTATTGGGGTTGTTGGTAGAGGGATTTTGAGCAACTTGTGTTATTGCTGGTATGTTCAAAGCTACAGATAGATGTTAGCCTTGCCAATGTACTCTACCTAATCTTATGCAAGAGCACTACAGACTACAATAGAATAGAACTTAGAAGATAATTACGTTTATTGATACTGGAGTACAATCTAGACAGTGGCTGCAATCTATCCAGGTGTAACTATGAACTTGTTGTTCTCCTTTCAGGCGTCTGTATCAATATATACTGCAACAACCCTTGTTCTTGTCCTTTCAGACAGTTCTCAGTGGCTACCTTTGCAATAGGTCTATCTTTGCTGGCTACGCCCATCCTGATTGGTTGTCCTTGGCACACAATATGCTACTGGCCTTAGTAGTTGTCCATGGCACTTCAGCTGCAGCCTACACTCTTCTTGAGCTAGCCTACTGTCATTTATTGATTGGCTATATCTTACACGCCTATTATTGCTCTGGGGAACTACACCATATTTAGTTGATGCTTAGAAATTGTCCCTGTTCAGCCCTCTTACATTGAAAGGTAGAATTCTGGTATTCCATTTATAGGGCTCAATCAGTGATTCTTTTCTGGCTGGCAAGCCTTCTGCTTATTAACATGACAGGTCAAATTGGGGATTATACGCTGTATAATAGCAGACTCAATCCAGTATTGACTTGTGGATTATCTGCCGTGAAAAGCTGACCCAAACCAATAAGGAACCCAATTATACGCTGTGTAATACTGATCCAAACTCAGTATTTCTGTGACCTTTGCGCATCACTTGTTTGATATGCTCATAAACATCATCAGGCTGGGTAAGGCTGAGTTGATACAACGTCCAGCAGGATGGTATGGATGATATACAGTTGATGATTTAGTTATTACACGCCGTGTAATCAATGATAATCACTATATTGGCTAACACTTATACGGCGTATAATAGTTACATCAATTATAATAAAGCAAGCAATATACAGCTTATAATCACATCACATTGGGATGATCAGTGATAATACAGTGTATAATTGTTACATCTATCATAATAAACTAACAATTACACGGCGTATAATAACTACACTTGATTAAGTGATAACCAAAAGATAATACAGCGTATAATTGTTACATCTATTATAATAAACTAACAATCACACAGCATATAACTGCCATATCTATTAATATAATGATGACCAGTGATAATACAGTGTGTAACCGTTAAGATCTGCATGTGATGATTAGCCTGATCATTTGTGGTCAATCAGCCTAATCTCACAAGGGAAGAAGGGAAAGCTTGTGTCAGAGGATGGTAAAAGCCCAGGTATAAATGGCCTCAGTGACCCTGTTATGAAGGAAGAAAGCAAGTGTAATCACCCAGATGTTTATTTGGACATATATCATCCAGAGCTGGTAGAACATCTGGGGGCAGGTGGAGAAGGTACTGTCAATCAGCCAAGTTGTTGCATTTTTAACTTCATCCTATTCTGCTGTATTATATAGCAGATTAATTGATCTTTGAACCCTTGCCCATTGTAGTGAATTAGAAAGTGCTTACCACTTGAGAGCTGCTTAAGCTCACGGGTGAGTGTGAGCTCTGAGAGGATTTCAGAGTCCTTGGGGGACAAGATTATCAGATATTCTTTTGTTGCTGATAAAATTAACCAGATGTTCCTGCGTGAGCACCAGCTTGGGATTGTTGGGCTTTAGATGCTGGAGGGCCTTGATAGCCATATTGGAAGTGCAGAGGTTGGCAGAGATAGGGATGACCTGAACAATGTACTATTTAAAAATACTTATGATTAAGTGATTAGGGGGCTCACATGTGTGCTCCCTCTTCTTAGCTGTAACCTGCTCCCAGCCTTTGGTGTTCAGGCAGGCCCTGCAAACCTTATCCTAACATACAAAGTGCTTGCTTTTGGTTTGTTGTTTTTGATTATTACAATTAAAAATGTAATTATCTGTGACATAACCAGGACCACTCTTTACAAACATGATTGG
This sequence comes from Entomophthora muscae, assembly GCA_014839935.2. Lineage (NCBI taxonomy): Eukaryota > Fungi > Entomophthoromycota > Entomophthoromycetes > Entomophthorales > Entomophthoraceae > Entomophthora > Entomophthora muscae. The sequence goes on along the minus strand of QTSX02000850.1, from coordinate 52,483 downwards.
GAAGTAACGGGGGAAGCGCTTGGAGACTTTGAACTCTCTATCCACATTGCAGATATTGTGGATTGCCAGTGGATCCCAAGCCACGTGACCAGAAGCTTTGAACTTCTTGGAATATTTCTCAGGCTCATCCTGGGGGTCAGATGATGGAGGGGGGAAAGTCATCAGGAGGAGGATGAGAAGAGTTCTTTGAGGCCTGCTTGGAAGCCTCCTTTTTCTTACCAGAAGAAGAGGTGGGCACCTTGACAGCCTTTGACTTCTTGGAATTTTGCTCCTTGGTGGGTTTGGAGTCAGCCTCTGACTTGTGAAAATAGTGATCAGTGAGGGAGTCATTACTTTTATTTGAGGACTTGGGGGGAAGTTGAAGATGAGGTGGAGGGGGAGGAGTGGGAGAAGATGGAGTGGGAGGAGATGGGGTGAGGGGAGATGGAGTTGAAGACTTTGCCTTTGCAGGCTTCTTGGCACGCTTGGGAGTGGAGGCAGTTTTTTTTGAGCCCTTTGAGGCTTGGTGCTTGTTAGTCTTGTTGGATTTAGATGATCTTGGCTAAAAAAAGTTTAGTTTTGTAAATAAAACATTATGAAAGATATAAAACACAAAGAGGTAAAGCAAAGCAAAAGTTAAATAAAAAGTATTCAATTAAAGTTTTATTAATCAAGAAAAAAACATAAAAAAGTAAATTGAAGCAAAATATAAACTCAGAGTGTAGATATAAAAGTTAAAACAGAAAATAAGTGATTTTATTATGAAGCATCAAGGATGTTAGGTTCAGCATAACATCTTAGTGGTACATAAATGAAAAAGTATACTTCAAAAGAAATAAAGTATATAAAAAGTAAATGGGGAGTAGCAGGAAGAGTAGTAGATTATAATTGCAAATTTTATTTTTATGTGGAATTTTTTATTGGGGGTTAAATATTCAAAACATAGTAAAGTGTCAAGTTTGGCACTGTTGATCAGCTTAAAAAAGCTGAATTCTCACTGTCAAGTTTTGCAGAGTTGAGCAGAAAAATCAAAATTACTATGTTTTTTACATATAAAACTTGCTTAATTTAAAACTAGTTTGAAAGTTAACCCAAAAGCAAGGCAGTTTCATATGCTCAAAAATAAAAAATACAACATAGGTTAAAAAGTAAATGAGTGGGAAGGTATTTATTAGTAATTGTACTATGCCGGGAGTAGCTGGGAGTAGGTTATTTATCATAATTTGTGTTAAAACGTTAAGAAGCTCTCTGCACTAGTCATCCTGTTAAGGTGTCAAGTTGGTAAGTGTTGAGTGGCGCTCATAGTGTGCCACTTATTAATTTAGTCTTAATTCAAAGCCTTTGATCAGTTAAATCCAAAAACAATTGTGTGGCAAGTGGATAGTGTCAAACAGAGGAAGAGTTGAGTTTCTGTTTTTTTATAAATTATATATGAAATCTATTAATAAGTTGGTCTTAATATATGTGGCACCACTTAATCCACAAACCCATAAATGACATAATGTAAAACAAGTGGGGTATTTGATTAATGAATATACTATTAAATCCAGTATAGTGGTGAATTGGGAGCTTAATCAACAACCACAGACACAATAATAAAACTTTAATAGTAAATAACAAATTTTATACAAGTGCATATGTGTTTTATAAACAAAATTAATATTTGGCTTAAAAAGTGTCAAACTGGCCACTTTTTCTTTTAGAGTGTCAAACACAGATTTTTTTCATTTTTATTGGTAAATTTACTTATAAATTGCCCCTTAAATTGGTCTTTCAGCTAACTAATTTATCAAACAGAGTCAAATTTGAGTGAATTTAATCTTGAATTTTGGTTTTTGACCCCTGAATTACTAGTAAAAAATTAGCTTGAAATTTGTTAAGCCAAAAATACTATTAGATTTGCATATGCAACAGTTGACTCCCTGGTACTTGACAAAGTATCAAGTACCAGGGAGTCAACTTCATCACAGTTGCACAAGTACCTAGTAATGTCATTTAGTCTGTGTAACACCCCCAGCACTTTTCAGAGGATGATCAACACTGTCCTAGGTGAATACATTGACCAATTTTTTGTTGCCTATTTGGACAACATTCTCATCTACTATAGATTCAGAACCTGTTGGAAAAAATGCAGGATTGTCAAATTCTTTTGCGTTAACTCACCAACTTACTGTAATATTTTTCATCCATTTATATAAAAAATTCAAGTTGTTATTGGATGAAATTTACTCCATTAAGTTAGTGAGTTCATGCAAAATAATTTGACAATCCCGCATTTTCCCCAGCAGGTTTTGAATCTACAGTACAGAAAGTCACACAAAGAGCACCTCCAACATCTGAACCTTATACTGAAAAAACTCCCCCAAGCCAATTTACACTCCAAGCTTAAGAAATGTGAATTCTTTCAGCCTGAGGTCAAAATTCCTGGGATATGTGGTGAAGACCAGCAGCTTTGACATGGCACAGGATAAAGTAGAAGCAATAACAGCTTGGCTGGTGCCCAAATTCAGAAAGGATGTGAGAAGATTTTTGGGCCTGGCAAATTATTACAGGGATTTCTTCCAAAAATTTCTCAAATTACGCTACCCTTGACCTGTCTTTGCTCTGATAAGGTCCGGTTTGTCTGAACTCTGGAATGTACCACCACCTTTGAAACCCTGAAGCTTACCTTCACATCCGCCCCTGTCCTGGCCATACCAGACCCATCCAAACCATTTGTTCTGGAAACCAACATGTCAGACTTGCAGTGGGCAGGGTTCTTCTTCAGGAAGTAGATAATAGTATGCTACATCCTGTAACATATTACTCCAAGAAGATGCTGCCTGCCAAAGTTAACTACCCAATATACAATAAGGAGGTGATCAAAATAATAACGGCCCTGAAATATTGACACTGGTACCTATGTGGTGCTGAATTCCAATGAAAGGTCCTAACTAGCCACAAAAACTTGGCTTACTTCTTTAAACCCAGACATCTAAACCAGAGACAGGCCAGATGGGCTCTATAACTGGCCAACTACACCCTGACAATTGACTATAAACTCAGGAAAGTCAACATAGTACCTGACACACTGAGCAGAAGAGCAGATATGATTCTCTTCACTAATGAAACCAAGGACCACAATACCCATGTACTTCTTGACCCTGTCACGCTAGGTATCTAACTGATGTACATGAAGATCATGGCTTGCAAACCCAACATAATTGAGGTGCAGAAATTAGACAAGTACTTGGAAGAACTCATTGTCAACTTGAACTCAGACCCAGAGAGCCGCCACCAAAAGAAAGGATTCTTATTGAAAGGAACTACCATGTTACTAAATAACCAGATCTATGTACCAGAAGGCAAGAAAAGGACCAAAGTACTCATAGACTATCATAACTCAGATATAACTGGCCACCCTGGCAGACTCAAGACACTCTAAGGAATCAAGAAGAATTCTGCTTGGCCCCAGCTAAACAAAGACATGGCTGCCTACATCAAAGGCTGTGAGACATGCAGAAGGACCTAAACCTGTAGATCCAAACCTGAAGGCCTGCCAAGACCACTAGCCATACCAACAGGTCCCTGGAAATTTGTTTTGATGGATTATATTGTAGAACTTCCTCCTTTCAAATTTTTCAATGCCATCCTAGTCATGGTAGATAGATTCACCAAAATATCCTACTTTATCCCTACCATCACACACTGTTCTGATGCAGAGACAGCTAGACATTTACACAACTGCATACTAACTCAAAACGGCACTCCAGCAGAAATCATCACTGATAGGGGCCCTCAATCCACCTCTAACTAATGGACTCAGGTGATGAAGGACTTAGGAGTAAAGCGCCGTACGTCTACATCATACCACCCAAAGACCAACAGCTAGACCAAACAATTGAACCAAATACTTGAGCAATACCTACAATGCTACACCAACACCAACCAAGAAAACTGGGCTTAGATGCTACCCATGGCGCAGTATGCCTACAACAGCAAAGACCACACATCTACTGGAATGTACCCTTTAAAGCTAATTACAGGGTTGACCCATTTTGGGATCCCAGTATCAGCAGTAAAGAGATAAAAACGTCAGGAAAAACCTGGATTAAACAGATAAAAGACACTTAAGAAACCTGTCTTAATAATCTGACCTGTGCTGTCCAGACTTAAGACTTTTTGCTGACAAAAAGAGGATTCCCGGAAAGCCGTTGAAGGTAGGTGATGAGGTCTACTTGGACTTACAAAAAGTGCTTCTGACTATTCCCTGCCAGAAGTTAGCACATAGAAAGAGTGGACCCTACAAGATTGCCAAGCTAGTAGGTAAAGTAGCATTTGAACTAGAGCTATCTCTCTTGTAGAAAATACATGATTTCTTCCATCACGCACTACTATTCAAGAAAAAAGGAAACTCCCTACCCCACCAGAACTCAAGACTGGAACTCCTTCCATCCAAGTAGGACTTTCTGAAAAACACAAAGTTGAATATATTCATGGAGATTGTACCCACTACAAAACCCCTCAGTACTATGTCAAATTAAAAGGATATTTGCCCAAAGAAAACACCTGGGAACTGTTAAACAACTTACTCAACACCCAGATAGCCATCAAACAATACCTTGAGAAGAAGGATAAGAAGAAAGGGCCCTTCAGAAAGAAAGGGGATGATGTAACAAATGAAATTTCAATACTTGACTTGAAACCCCAGGAATTGAGCCCCAGTTCTCAGGAAATGCCTTGCGTCAACCAGGGTAGACAGGGACTTGTCAGACTGCCAGTTGGGTCAAACCCTGGGCCGCTGTAGATGCCTTGCCCCAACCAGGAGGAACAGGAACCTGTTAGCCTACCAAGTATCAAGACTAGAAGTTTAATATCAATATTGGAAACCCCAGAATTGAACCCTGTCTCTCCAAAGGCAAATTGAGTCACCCAGGATGAACAGGGACCCACCAACTCATTGAGTCACAAACTCAAGTTGTTGAATTACTCCAAGAACCGCCAGCTTCTTAAGGATGATTCCCCAAATGATCACAATATTGCTGTTAATCTTTTGCCACCAAATACCCAGACCTACACAGAAGCTGTAGCTTGCCTAAAGAAGGTTAAAATAAGACCTACTGCTAGCTCTGCCAATGATCACCAGCTGCTGCCAGTCTCCAGTCCAGAATGAATAATGTAATTGGCTGGCTCAGATGATATAATGAACAGCAGCACAGAAAAAAGCATTGCCACTTCTGTTCACCAGAGAAGGCACAACCTGTATCTGCCGCCCTCAAGTCTCTAAGCCAAGATCCATGCCCTGCCAGTGCCTTGTCTGAAAACCTGAACCCTGCAAAAATTAAAGAAGCAGAACCCCATGGTATAAAAGCCCTGGCAGTAAGGTGATGACCATATTATCATTTTTGATAATAAAGTTTTATGAACCTTTGGTTCAAAAAAATCCAACCTTATCTAGTCTTAGTGATATTTCATCTCAACTCTGGCCAATTAGACAATCAGGAAACCACCACCTCCAGAGAACAACCTGCATCAGGCATTATGCCGCCCCCTAAAGCCCCCTTTAGGCATGTGCATTTTACCAAATACCTGCCCAACCCTGCCTACTCTGAGTTTAACAAGGAGAACATACTCATTGCTAACCCCTTGGCAAGGACTAGAGAGACCAAAATTATAAGACACAAAGGAAAGTGATATGTGAGGCCACCAAGATTGTTAAAAGACAAGTACAATTATTTACCTGCCTACTTTGTCCCCTTGACTCTGCCCTTAACCCCGCAATCCAACCATCCAATGAAACCTTTCACTGCTGCCAAGGCTACGTCCACTCAACTGTCTGGAGTATTCCACTTTACTTTGACAGGATTGGTGGACTCTATGGCGCCCAACTCTGGGCCCTGATCTTTACTTGGGTAATATGTATCCTAAATTATCAAGTTAGCACTCATCCTATGGTGGGCATTACCCACTGGCCTAGTGGTACCCTGTCCTGAGTCACCTAATGCCTTTTCCTATTCCTGACTTCTTGACAAAGTACTATGTATTATTTAGATATTGAGATTATGAGGCTACTAAGAGTAGTTTGTACATCCTCTATCTTTGCTCAGAAAGGGTTTACCTCCTTAGTGACTGGTGTTGCAACTGAACCAATCAGAATTCAGTATTTGAGTTGGGGAAGACAACAGTCCAATGGAAAGGACAGGAATAATAAGAATAAGGGATTGTTTATTGCTTAATGATGCAATTAATATACAATATGGGAAGGCCACTGGGCCACAAAGGGGTGGTACGGTGGCACGCTCCATGTAAAGATTGAAGCCAAGAAATAACTTGTGCTGGATCAGTAGGCCAAATTGGCAGTGCTCTTAATTAGGAAGAAGTGGCTGCAACTTGACATTGATATTAGAATGGCTCATGTTGTTAGATACGTCAAGGGACAACTCATTGAGCGCCTCCTGTGTATTGTAAGATACATTGGCAGGCAAATCTGGAAACTCGGTTGCAACACTGGGGTGCTCCTGTTGTCTGCCACAGTAACTCTTATGACATTGCTCCTGGTTGTGGGTATCTTCATGAGGCTGGAATTTTTTCAACAAGATTGGTCTGCTCTAGTATCAAATAGTGCTGTGCTTTGGTATCTGCAACAACAGAAAGTATAAGTGAAGTTTTCTTTCAGTTTGGGTGCCAAATAGGATAGATTGCTGGAGGGTACTTGAATCATGGTGATTGAATCCATGTCCTGGTCCCTGTACAAATTATGTAAAGTAGGGGAGGGTGGCTCATTGTTGTGAATGCAGATATTCAGTGTATTTTGATTTTGCCTTTGGTGGGCCATTTCAAGGACAAATTGCTTGCTTTTGCTACTTGAAATGAGCTGATGACTGATTTAGGAAGTACAATTATTTAGTTTCCTGATCCCTGCGCAACTCACTTGCCCCACTAATGCTGGTGGCAAGTGATCCTACCATCCATGTACTGTTTTGTGGTAAAGCTACACAGTATATATTTCCAATCTTTATACCCAATAAACCTTAAGTTCTATTCACATTTTTGTATTTGTGTCTTCTGTACTTCTGTGCCTCTCTCTAGCCACAACTAGTAGAGATTATTCTTCCAGGGCTGCAAGGTAAACGCATTTGCCTTCCCTGTCATCTAACCAAGACTTAGTACAAATCCAATCCTAAGGTTAGGATTTCCTGTTGTGTGTCTGTGCTGCGCCTCAGAACACAACAAAAATGGTGCTCACTACAGGAGCTGTAAGCCCCTTGGTTATCCCCTTTGCATCCACGTTTTCATGTCCTTTGCCTCCGCCTATAGAAGAGTCAACTTCACCTGAAATTACTAGTCCTCCTATTGAGGAAGATATTACTGACCAACCTATTACCCCTACTGTACTGAACCTCGGGAATGGTCCCTGCCTAGTTGCTTAACCCATGGGCACCCCTGACTTGGAACAAGTCATGTTGGTAGCCCTTGGGATAGGCCGTGAAGGAGCCATCCCTTGCCTTCAGTTGCAGTTCAGTCAAGCTGAATACTACAAATTAATTGTGGCTCCTCAATTTCCACAACATCTCCTCTCAGCAGCTGGCTCCGCTGAGCACTTATTATCATCCTTTGTGCAGCCTGCCTTGGCCCACCATCAAATGGTGTTGGGGCTCCACATCCAAGAAATCTTGTCTCTGCAAGCTGCGGTTACTCATCACTGGGATCAGTTTGCTGCCTATCAACAGTGGATCCATTCCCTGTTTTCATTGGTATCTGACAATCAATGCAACTCTGTCACCTCCCAGGCCCGTTTGGTTAATTCTATTGAACAAATGTGCCAGTCTATCCCCAAATACATGAGAGAGCGTCTACACAAGTTTCACTAGCTAGAACAACCCTGGCAAGCTCAGGTAGATTCCACCTTAAACGCTTATCTCACTGACTTTGAGAAACTTTTGCAACAGCTCAATGCCTTCAGTGCATATTCCTTTGAGCAGCTACAGCAGGTAGCAGACTTTGCTGCTAGCGGCCTTAATGAACTCAGTACTGCATTTGAGCAAGAAAGAGCAGCCACTGCTGCTACCATAGCCAAACTCCAGAGTCAAGTAAATGAGCTATCTACGCCCAAGCCAGATGTTCCTCCCTCTCCCCCTTCTGATGACTTGGTGGATAGGGAGCAGAGAATATGGGACGCCATTCAAGAACTATGGTCAACTACTTGCAGTCAGGGACGTCCTGCTGAGGAGCCTCAACTTGACCCCCAGGTTCTTGAACTGACTACCCAAGTTGCAGAGCTGTAGCAAGAACTTGCTGCCTTACATGAATTGATGGCAACTGCTGCTAGTCCAGTAAGGTTGTCAATGAAGATGGCTGCTGCCCTGGTTTATCTGGAGCACCTCAAATCCAATGCGCTAGGGAACTAATTGCCCTAGCTAACAAGGTGGATCAATTGAAGTGGGACCACACTGAGCTGGATAGAGACATACAAGAAATGAATGAAGTAATCAAATCTGTAAATGATAGATTTGCCCCTTGCCTCTCAGTGGGACCATCCCTTACTTCACATCTGGCCGAACTCTCCACAATAGTGACCACCCAAGGTCAACAATTAGATACTACTGCATAACAGAGCACTCAAGCTGTCAATACTGAGGCCTGCGCTGTTGAGACTCTTAACACCCTTGAAGAAAGTGTTTGCCAGCTATGGGCTAGACAGCCCCCCTCAGAATCTGAGGCAGAGTTTTCCCCGCGTATAAACGTACTTGATAGCAACAATGATGGCCCAACTCTCAAAATTTGCTTCAAGTCTACTTTTAAGCAAGTCTTTGACCCCAGAACCTCAACCATTGCAGCTTTCCTAACTATCTATGAAACTGTCATGCAAAGAGCCTCAGATAAAGTCAAGAAGGAACACATTCTGACCTGTCTACACCCAACCTGCCAAGAGGTAGTTGTTCCAGAACTACCCTCCATTAAGACGTGGAAAATATGAAGCAGCTTCTGATTGATGATTTTAGTGGTGAACTTAGCCTGGAAGTAAAGAAGGATGTCTTCATGCATATTGCTTTTAAGCCTAAAGAGACACTAGCCAAGTTTGCAGACAGATTTTATATGGAAGGACAGCAATTGATTACAAGCAGACAGTTGACAGCCCATAAAGCCTACATGGCTTGCGCTCAAGCCCTCAAGATTAACCAAATTCTGTGCCTTCACTTCAAAGCCTATAAGGCTATGCTATCTTCCATGAAGAGCATAAAGATGTTGTTACAATATATGCACCTTACCCACTCTGGCGCCGTTGTTAGGGAAAGTTGAGCTGCTTCTAACTCTGGTTTATCTTCCCGTGGTCCTTGCATTCTTACCATGAACTCGCAGAATCCATCTTGACGCCAAGGTTGCCACAACTGTGATAAGATAGGTCATCATTCTTGAGTCTGTATCAATCCGCGGGTTGAAGGAGCTGATCCAAAGGAACAGGCGGGAAAAGAGCAGTCAACCTAGAGGCAGAGACGCTCTTGGTTGACAATTCTTCTCAGTCTCTTCCAATCCCTCCCTCTATGGCTGAATCCAAGCCTGCTGATGATGAGGCTCATCCTATCCTCCTCCTGTTTCACAATATCTCTGATGACTTTGACCTGGATGACTCTGATATTGATGACACTGATGCATATGGGTACTCTGTTCTGGCCGTTCCCAAAACCATTACAGTCCCCTATAAGTTACGCTCAGGAAAGACTACAACTACTGCTAAGCCTTTGCCTGAAGCCAAAGAGATTATCTTGCGCCCTTACCTCACTCAGGCCAAGAGGTCCCCTGTGCTAGTGGAGCCATCAGAAGAAGATGCTGAAGTTGCTGATGCTGTCTTCAAAAATTTATTTGTTTTGATTCCCCTCCAGACTGTTTATAAGGAGTTTCCAGGGTTAAGATGCATGATTGAGAAGTGGAGAGAGGAACTAGCAGAGGCTCAAGATATCCTGGCTGTCCTTCCCCCCTTGGTTGCACTACCACTCAAGTAGAGATATCCAATTAAAAAGTGAATATTAAGGCTTTTCTAGACACTGGCTCACCAGTCAACGTTGTATCCTCCAAGCTTGAGAAAAAACTCAAACTTGCCCCTGACCTTAATTATCACCAGTCATATGGCACGGCTGGACTGTCTATGACCCGTGCCATAGGGGCTTACTCCGCTCTACCCATGTGGTTTGGCAAGCTTCTCCTAGCTGCGCCAGCAGTTCTCTTAGAGAATGAGAGTTACAATCTCCTAGTTGGCACCCAGTTCCTTAGGGAATATAATGAGATAATCAACTTGAAAGATGGCTACCTCTCTATTCTGGGATACAAAGTCCCCTTAATCTTTGAAGAGCCAGTATAAGTTCCTGGGAAATGCCTCAAGACTTGTGCCTTGGAATATCCCACTGGGGTTTTCAACCTCAAATAATGCACCCACTCTTCAAATATGAAATGTCCACCCATGGCTTGTCCTGCGTCTGAAGGGATCCCTCTCCTAGCCACGTCTGCTGTCACCATCCCACCTGGCTCCCAGGCTATCCTGGACTCCCAGATATCTTATGAACTACCTGAACACACCTTCTTGGAGTTGTACTCTCCCCCCTCCTTAGGGCGCAACAAACCTTACCTCTGTCCTGGAATCCTAGATGTCTCTCATAAAGACCCTGTTCAGTTGTTGGTAGCCAACCTGACTGCAATCCCCATGACTGTATCTAGGGTACAGGTTGTTGGATATGACAAGTTTTTGAGCGCTCCTGATGTCCTGTCTCTTCATCCCTTTGGTATGTTTCAAGATTTTAACCTACCAGAGGATGAGCCGCAAGTCCTATCTTTGTTGACTGCACAAGACTTCCAACAACTGTCCCCGGTTCAACAGAAATAGGTGCTAAATTTACTAGATTAATTTTCAGATATCTTTGCTAAGGACAGTACCAATTATGGGTTAGCCAAAGGTATTATCCATCAGATTGACACTGGCAACGTCCCCCTCTTCTGTGCTAAACCATATTGCCGCAGTTGTGTAGAGGACACCCAAATATCTAAAGAGCTCAAACAACTGTTAGACGCTGGGCTGCTGGCGCCTTCCCAAAGTCCTTGGGCATCCCCGCTACTCATCTTAAAGAAGAAGGATGGGGGTCATTGTATTGTGATGGACTATTGCCAATTGAACTCTTTGACCAATAAGGACTCATACCCCTTGCCGCATATTGATGATGCTCTCCAACATCTTGGAGGCTCTAAGTTCTTCTCTGCCATGGATCTGGTGTCTGGATACTGTCAAGTTGACCTATCCCCCAAGGATTGTCATAAAGCCACACTCATTGCTTCTGAAGGGCTTTTTAAGCTTACTTTCATGCCACAGGGACTTTGCAATGCCCCAACCACCTTTCAAAGGGCCATGGACACCATCCTTTGTGAATTAAAGTTGTTGTGCGTCCTAGTATACTTGGATGATATAACAGTTTTCAGTGCTACCTTCACCAATCACCTGGATCATCTCAAAGAGGTGTTCATAAAGATTTGAGAAACTGGCTTTAAACTGAAGCCTTCCAAGTGCGCCTTCTTCAAAGAACGTCTTGAATTCTTGGGCCACAAAGTAACCCAGACAGGGATTTGACCAATGACTAAGAAGGTTGAAGCCATTGATAAAATGCTTCCGCCCACCAACTTGCAAGAAGTACAAGTCTTCCTGGGAATGATGGGCTACTACAGACAGTTTATCCCTGACTTTTCCAATACCAGTGAACCTTTAGTCCAGCTATTAAGTAATGTTTCTTTTGAATGGACCACCAGTCAGCAGCAAGCCTTTGAGACCCTTAAACAAAAACTTAAAGAGGCGCCAATCCTAGTGTATCCTGACTATGATAAGGAGTTCATCCTGTACACCAATGCTAGTGATCTAGCTATTGGAGCCATTCTGGCCCAACTGGACAACAAGGGTGTAGACCATCCTGTGGCTTACACTTCTTGCGTGCTAAACAAGCATGAGAAGAACTATAGTGTCACAGAGAAGGAGTGCCTCACCGTGTTGCATGCAGTAAAGCAGTTTTGTCATTACATATACGGCACCCACTTCACAGTTGTCACTGACCACGCTTCTCTTAAATGGTTACAGCAGCTTAAGGAACCTGAAGGGCGCCTGGCTAGATGAGCTTTACATCTGCAGGGATACAACTTCACGGTGCTTCATTTCCCTGGAATTCAACATCAGAACACTGATGGGCTCTCCAGAATGCCTATTCTTGCTTTACATCCTGCAGAGGATGACCAGTTGTATGAACTAATTGGGTACCCTTCTTCTTAGGAAAGTGAGACAGAAGAGGTACAACTGGCCTTGTTCAAGCTATCCAAAGATACCCTTATACGCAACAATCAGCTCTTCAAAAAGGTACAAGACCAATATCTGCCTTATGTACAGCCCAGTCTTTGCCTCTCGTTGGTGTCACAAGCCCATAAAGACACTGGGCATGGAGGCATTGCCAAGACCTTTGACTGGATTCAGAAGAACTACTTTTGGGAGAACCTTTGCCTGCTGATCCCAGACGTCATTGCTAGCTGCCACAACTGCCAGCTACAGAGGCCTCAAGCTGCTGCCCACGAGTTCAAATTAGTTCCCCTCAACATGCCTTTCACACTGTTAGCATTGATGTGGTAGGTCCTCTTCCCTGCTCTTGTTCTGGGTGTTGCTTTATTATGATTGCTATCAATCACCTTATAAAATAGGTAGAGGCTTGCCCTACAAAGGACATCACGGCTAAGACAACTGCTGCCTTCCTGTTGCAAGACGTTTTCTACCGCCATAGCTGTCCTCAAGTATTGCTCTCCATTAATGGGACTAACTTTAATGCCAAGCTAGTAGCCTCTGTTGTCAAAGCTTTGGGATTGCACCAGTCCTTCTCTGCCCCCTACAACCCCCCACTAATGGGGCAGTTGAACGTGCTAACTCTACACTGGTCTCCATCATGAGGAAGCTCACCTACTTGGACGCTGCCAACTGGGACTTGTACTTACCTGCCGCTCTCTTTGCATACTGCCTTAGCAAGCATTGTGTCACTGGGTACTCTCCTTTTGCTATGCTATATGGGCAAGAGGCTACTACCCCATTGCTCTTGGAGGCCCCCTGCTTACCTCAGATAAGGCCATGAATCCTGACAACCACATCAAAGATTTATTCAATCAAATAATTGATATTCAAGCCACTTCTTACACTTCCGCATATAAGACTAAGATGCTTGAGCTCTCTCCCAATAATGCTGGATGCTCCCCCCTGCCTGGGTTCAATGTTGGCAACCATGTCCTTTACTACCAACACAGAGTAGGTGGTTGTGCACACAAGTTGGACTCTCTATGGATTAGCCCTCTAGAAGTAACCTTTAAGCAAGGGTCCAAATACACTGTAAAGCTCCTGTCTAGTGGCTGTCCTTTTGCTTGAGTGCACGCAAAGTTCCTTTGTAAATACCACCCCCCAAGGCCAATCTAGAGGAGGGCAATGTTGTGAATGCAGCTATCCACTGTATTTTGATTTCACCTTTGGTGGGCCATTTCAAGGACAAATTGCTTGCTTTTGCTACTAAAATGAGTTGATGACTGATTCAGAAAGTACAATTGTTTGGTTTCCTGATCCCTGCAGCAACTCACTTGCCCCACTAATGCTGGTGGCAAGTGATCCTATCATCCATGTACTGTTTTGTGGTAAAGCTACACAGTATATATTTCCAATCTTTATACCCAATAAACCTTAAGTTCTATTCACATTTTTGTCTTTGTGTCTTCTGTACTTCTGCGCCTCTCTCTAGCCACAACTAGTAGAGATTATTCTTCCAGGGCTGCAAAGTAAACACATTTTCCTTTCCTGTCATCTAACCAAGACTTAGTACAAATCCAATCCTAAGGTTAGGATTTCCCGTTGTGTGTCTGTGCTGTGCCTCAGAACACGGCACTCACTTACCTTTTTCCCTGTGCTAAGCTCCTTGATTGCAGTGTCAGTACTCATCTGGTTTTCCTGAGCTAAAATATTTCTCCCTTGAGGATGAAGATTGTTGGCTTGGTTGGTTTTTATCTGGATGAGTATCTTTTATGGCAACAGTGCCCATGTTGACACTAAAAATGTTGAAAGTGGTCATGTTGACACTTTTAATGTCAACACTATAGTAAAGTGACAACCTGGGTTTACATGGCAACTACCAGAATTAACTCATTCCGCAAGTCAACTTACTGAATGTTGACAATTTGTCAACATTCAGTAAGTCAACATTATTTTGGTATTTATCCACCGGAATCGGGCATTTCCAAAACTAAGCTAATTTTTCATAGTGAATTATTAAGTCAGAATTGCAAAATTAAAAAGGAACAGACATAATGTCAACACAATTTAAACAAAGGCTTAATTTTAAGCTAAAAAACTAATATAATTTACTATGAAAAGGTAAGTTTCTTTGTACTTTTACATTAAGGTCAACTACAGTAAGTAATATCTGGATGTCAACCCCAAATAAGAATCCATAAATTTCTTAATAAAATACACAATATTCTAAAAATAACTACTTTTTATATTTTATACTACTGTTTTTATTAAATATATATTAAGATAAGCATTGAACAAAGACATATGCCAACTTTCATAGCATTTATTGTATTATTTAGATATTTACTTTTATTTTAAACTCACTGGATAAACTATAGCCTATTTCTGAAAGTCCACTTAAGCCAAAACGCATATATTAAAACTAGAATTTATATATGTAATTATAATATCAACTTTGTGTCAAATCAACATGTTGCCTAAATTTCAACAAAGGGGTTTGTCTAAGCAAACAAAGTGACATAATTTAAGCAAAATTTAATAGGAGAGTTGCTATAAAAGAACACTGACTGCCAGAATGTCAACACCTTCACTTATTTATTAGTAAAACACTGACGCTTAACAAAAAGCACACATACAATGGTATGGTAATTCAGGCCAAAGTACCCAGGGCTGTACTTCAGACTTCCCTCTACAATTCCTATTATTTAGTTTTCATAAGTTACATATTTAACTCTTTAGTTTTTTTAAATTTAAAAATAATCAATTTTGGCCTTAAAAAATCAACTCCAGAAAATATTAACCAAGCTTTATAAGTGATTTACATAGTGTTTTTCCACTTTAATGCTGACTGTCAGTATGTCAACATCAAAATTAAAGCGTTTTTATATGCTGACAAACTAAATTAAATATTTTTGACTACTGTGACTACCAGAATGTCAAATTTTTATTTAAACAAAGGTTTTTTTCTATTCTTTACTAATAAACTAGTTCTAAAATTACTTTCCATACTTATAAAAACTATTTACTTAATAATAAAAAATAAAACAAGTAATTATTATTTAATTTTATTAATGTCTCACATGATTATTCTTACTTTATGAACTCTACTCTAATTATTGTAGGACAAATCTTCCAAGAAGCCACAAAATAACCCCAAGTCAACCAAGAAAGTACCCAAAACCTCTGGAAAGGCCCAAAGTCCCTACTCAAAAAAAACCAGCCAAAAATCCCTCAACAAAACAGAAGACAAAGGAGAAACCCCAGACCCTGAAAGCAAAGAGCCCTCCCCTGACCCTTCCTCTTCTCCAAGCTGGTACCAATCAGAAGGAGATGAGGTTCTGCTAAACAAACAAGGAATAAAGAAGATACCCAAGAGTCCAAAACCCCAGCCAAGCCCAGATGAATCAAGCTCAAAGTAATCAAGTCCCAAGGAATCAAGCTCATCCCAGTCCAGAAAGCGCAAGAATCCAACTCCAGATAATTCCCCTCCACCACCCAACAAATCTGCACCTTCATCCTCCTCATCAAGTATCAATAAAGAAGATCCTGATGATTACCTGTCTGACTATCATCAAGCAACAATTGTCCCATGGGATCCCCTAAAGGTTCACAATATATGTAAAGTCAAAGGAGAGTTTAAGCTCCCAAAGAAGTTCCCTTTGTTTTTCCCTCTAATGTCTGTCAAAGGAGGTGCAAGTTTAGTCTGTGATAGCTATGTTTTCAATTGCAACAATCAGAAGAGAGCAGGAAGAAGCAAGCATTATGTATGTAAAGATAGAAGATGTGCTGCCAGAATCAATACAGAAAGATGGGATAAAGTCACTAGTGAAAAAGAAGAGCACACATGCAATGCTCCAATAAATCTTATTGAAAAGCTTCTAAAGTGGTACCTCTATCAAATGGTCCCAGTCTCCAAAGATGTCTAGGCTTCTGAACTGGCAGTTAAGGCCACCACACAGTTAAGTAAT
Source organism: Entomophthora muscae (assembly GCA_014839935.2). Lineage (NCBI taxonomy): Eukaryota > Fungi > Entomophthoromycota > Entomophthoromycetes > Entomophthorales > Entomophthoraceae > Entomophthora > Entomophthora muscae. Next base: position 36,259 of record QTSX02000850.1, on the reverse strand, counting down.
GAGAACCTGAAGCTCATCCCTGACTGCAACCAGTTAGTGAAGTACATATGTGACAAACACTGTGACCTAGTCCCCCATAAGAAATCAGCCATGGTTCAAGAAGAGTTAGTCTTGACAGAGGAGTTAAAGATGTTCAATGGTGATGAGGTATTCCTTTTACATGATGATGGTCCTACAGCAGAGGCAAGAATTATATGCTATTCTACACAACAGAACCTGGAGCAGTTGAGGGATTCAGAGACCTGGTTATGTGATGGTACCTTTGTAGTATGCCCCCGCCTTTTTTTACCAACTATGAGTTATGCATTCCCTTATTGAAGGCAAGGTGCTCCCATTTGCCTACTTTCTGCTTCCTGGGGCAACAAAAGAGATCTACATAAGGGCCTTTAAAATCCTTAGGAAGGGCATCAAAGCCCTACCCAGTAATAGAAAGAGTCCCCCCGGCCATAACACTAGAGCCAATCCAGATGATGATGAAAAGGATGAAGACACCCTTGCTGCAGAAAAAGAAGCTCAAGATAAAGCACTTGGCCCCTCAACTATAATCATGGACTATGAAAATGCCCAGTATAACGCTTTTGTAAATACCTTTGATGGAGAAGTCCAGGGGTGCTTTTTCCATTAATGACAGGCTGTCAACAGGCAACTAAAGGGTTACTTGAGCTCAGCAAGCTCCACCGTCTAGATACATCAGGAAAGTGCAAGTTCTTAATTCAGCAGTTTGTAGCACTAGCCTTTGTAAAGCCAGAGCATGCTAAACAAGCCTTTGAGCTCCTATGCCAGGATCCATATGCCAAGAAATATGATGGTGCCTTCTACCCTTTCATTGAATATTAAGAACCACAGTGGATTGGACGTAAGGTCACTAAGCGTTGGAGCAAGCCCAGAGCCAAAGCCAACTGGAACTGCTACCAGGCAGTTCTTAAGGATGAGATGAAAACTACTTCATCTTTGGAGGGCTGACATAAGCATATAAAGTCCTCCTTTGGAATCAAGCCCAGATACAACACCTTCTATGAGCACCTCAATTTCAACAGGAGAAAACTGCTGCATCTATCAGAGATATTGAGAACCGCCCATCTAAAAAGAAGAGACACCAAAGAGAAACAGTATCAAGAGAAGATCAAGGAAGTTGTCAAGGCCAAATATAAGCTTTCAGAGATTGGGGAATACATCAAGAAGATTGCCACAGTTCTTAATGGCAACCAGGTTATTACAGTCTATCTTTTCATTAAATTTATTGAGTATTGCCTAATTTTTTATATAGTTCTTATATATTAAGTATAATATTTTTAAATAAATAGTTATTCTAAATAACTCATTAATAATTTATGATACTATTTTTATAAAATCATTGATTTTCTATTGATAGTTTGATGCTTTAGACTGTATTACATGGCCTATATTGGTATTTTACTAGTAAATTATATGTTTTTTTGTAGTTTTCAATATAGGAAAAACTTTATATTACTGTTTGTGATTGCTATATTTTGCTATAATACGTGAAATTTTATGTAGTACCTTTTTGTATATTTGTTTTGTTTTGTTTTTATAAGTGGTAAAAAATTTATTATAGTAAAGATAGCTAATTTCATAGTAAAAATAAAAAAGTGTATTTTTATGAAATTTTTTAATATTCATTTATAACTTTTTATGGACTTTTTAAAATCTATGTTGTTACATTACCCTAAAAAGTTTCTTGAAGCTTAATTTTTATTAAGTAAAATTTTCAGGAAACAGGTTTCTGCTTATTAAAAAAGTGTCAACATTTAGTAGTCTGCATGAGTTAAAACTTAATTCTGACTTTTCAATGCTGTCAACATTAAAGTATTTTTAATAATGATTATTGACATATAGTAAGTTGACTTGTGGAATAAGTTAATTCTGGCGGTTGCCGTTTACATAATGACGTCTCCTGGATGTCAACACTTTTTTAAGTAACGGCACAGTTTACCCTGAACATTTTTAATATAAAAAATATTTTAAAATACTTTATTATACTAAAATAAGTCCAGAAAATTTAAAAATACAATAAGAAAATTAGTATAAGTAATAAGAATAAGGAGATATAAGCAACTATTTTTCATCTTACTATGTAATTTACACTCTTTATTATAAAATTATTTTTTATTCCCATAAAAATTTAAAATTCCAATGAACCAAAAAGAAAGATATTTTATATATCATAAAAAATACAAAATATAAGAAAACTCAGCTTAAAATTTATTATACTTTATATAAGCACAACTGAAAAAATCTCATACCTTAAAGATAAATTAACAAAATATAAGATATTTCTTACAAACCCATATTAAAACTGTATCTGAAACTTAACATTTATACTTAAAAAGATATGTACTATCCAAAAAAATAAAAAATAAATAAAAATTCAAAATCAAAATCAATCCAGGCAAAGCAAAGTTTATTTGGCTAATTGAAGCCACCAGCAAGAGCAGTTGCAACATCTTCAAGGTATTTTTTTGATTTCTGCCACCTTATACTTATTCTTCACCACCTTTTAAACTTCCTCCTGGTGTTGCAACTGAACCAATGAGGATTCAGTATTTGGAATTTGGGAAAGACAACAGTCCAATAGAAATGACAGAATAATAAGAATAAGGTCTTCTTTATTGTAGAATATTGTGATGAATATACCATATGGGGAAAGCCACAAGGCCACAAGGGGGTGACATAGTGGGAAGTTCCATGTAAGGTTTGAAGCCAAGGAATAACTTGTGCAGGAATCAGCAAGTTGAATTGGTAGCTCTCCTAATTATGATGAAGTACCCACCATTTGATATTGCCATCAGATTAATCCATGCCGTTAGATACATCAAGGGGCTACTCACTGAGCGCCCCCTGTGTATTGTAAGATACGTTAGCAGGCAAGTCTGGAAACTTGGTTGCAACACCCCCCTTGCCCCCTGCTTGTCATCAGACACCAAGACTGGAGTCTGTGGAAGGTCTGGGAAGGTCTGCACAAACAGCCTTTGTGTGGGGATGGCGCGGCAGGGGCACAAGCAATTGTGGTGAAGCTTATTGGTATTCCCTTGGGAATCTTTGAGTTGATAGGTATGGTTGTCATAGACAGCAGCTATCTTGAAGGGCCCTAGGTGGTTGGGCTCCAACTTGGCAGAATTGGGGTTGAGTGTGTAGATGAGGTCACCTACGGTGTACCTAGCTTTGAGGTGCTTTGTCCCTCCTGCAATCCGCTTGTGTTCAATTTCCCTGCCTTGGCACGCCATTAATCCAGGGATGGGGTTGTTACTAGGGGAGGCTTTTTAGGAACTCTGGACTGTAGCTTTCCCTGTTCAACTCCTGTCAGACTGCCAGGCGTCCTGAAGGCCAGGGTGCTGGGGCTGAACCCCGTGCCCCTGTTGATTCTTGCTTGTAGGATAAGTAGAGAGGTAGGCAGGTGTTCAGTCCATGCGGTGTTGGGGTGTTCTTGTGAGAGCTTGGCAATCAGTTGAACCAGCAAGCCATTTAACCGTTCTACACACTCATTGGCTTGTGGATGGTAGGGGGTTGTAACTATACATTGGAGTGCATTCTTGGCGCAGTATGCCTTCATGACATGTCCAATGAGTTTGGGTTGCCCAAAGCGGGCCACAATTTCCTTGCCAATAAAGCGGGTGATGGTGGTGAGGTTAGTTGTTGCCCAGGCCACTGGCCAGCAAGTGAAGTAGTTGTGACCGTACTACAGTCACATTGGGCTGTGGTTTCACAAAGAGGTTGAATTGTGATGAATTTCATAGGTTGAAATTCAAAACAATAGGATTGGCCTTGGAGAGACTTTCCAGTATAGTAATGGATTACCCAGGAATCAATTAGGTTGTAATAATTGAGGACCTTAATGAATAATCTAAACAATTCAGATTATGAGACTATGTGTCTCAAACTGTCTAATTAACCATGGAGGTTAATTAATATCCAGTAATCAATTAGGCTGTACTAATTGAGGGCTGTAATGAATAATCTGAATGATTCAGATTATGAGGCTAGGTGTCTTAAACTGATTGATTAACTGGGAAGGTTAATTAATATATATACCCTGGAATATGATTAATGGGGATTTAATCATAGGGCAGAAATCAACTTGACTGTGTCAAGTAAAGACTAGGTGTCTTAAACTGATTGATTAACTTGGAAGGTTAATTAATATATGCTTGTAATATAATTAATGAGGATTTAATTATATTGTTTAATTGCCTTGACTGTGTCAAGAAGTTTGGTTAAGGTTAGCCAAAAGTAAACCCCCAAATTGTGGTTTAAAAGTGCTGCTTTGGCAAATTCATTGGGTTAAAAGCGCCGCCACACCGCCTAATAGATCTTTGAAGCGCCAAGGCGCTGCTATCAAATTTTTTCAGGCGCTGGGGCGCCGCCTGAGAAAGTTCCTGGGCACCGCGGTGGCGCCTGGTTTGAGTTTTGAAGCGTTTTAATGGGTTTTTAATGCAAAAAACCATTAAATGCAAAAATAGCTAAATGTAGACAATGGTGTCTATGCATTCAGGGTCAATCAGCTGGTTCCCAGTTGGAACAAGGATAGCTTGGATCAGGAATACATATATTCCACAGGGCTTTGGCACCAGAAGTCTGGAATGCTTCAAGTCAAAGCAACACATTTCCACGGAAAGAATCAGGTGATTCTGCAATGTATTATGGCACATTCTTATAGGTTAAGAGTGTGAAGATCTTTTTGGTAAAGATCTGGATTAGATGATATTGTTATTTCATAAACCATGTGATATGAATCCAGGTGTGATTCCAGAACCAGAGGGTTTTTCAGCTGAATGTACCCCAATTGGTATATAATAGAAACATGATAATAATTAATAAAAAATGATACTTATGTGTGATGATGGTTGCTTTCCCCTCAATCTTTTTATGCTTTGTGTTTTTGGCTTTTGGTTGAAATAAGACTACCATGGAATGAAAGAGATGATCTGCAGCTAAGAATATGGGAAGCAAAAAACATGGAAGTGATCACCAGATGGCAACAAGTTTAACGCCAAGATTGCTTGCCTGGAATCCAAGCTCATCAAAGCTTATATAAAGGATTCCCTGTCAAACCGTAAAATAGTCAGACCAGGATAATGAAGAAGCAAGCATGAATTTCCTGGATCCATCACAGTAGTCAATGACAGTGATAATGTACTTCTTCCCCAGTTGGTCTTTAGGGAGTGGTTCCACAATGTCAAGAGCCCACTGCTCAAAGGGTTCCATGGCCTTGATGGGCAGGACCAACTTGGGGGGTGCAGGTTTGTACGTATTCTTTTTGCACAGCACGCACGTTTTTGAGGAGATCCAAGATGTCTTGATGCATGTGCGGCCACCAAACCTTCTTTTTCATGATCTGAAAGAGGTTACGCCCTCTGATGTGACCCAGGGTTTGGTGATAGTGCAATATTGTGTCACCTCATTGCGTGGTGGGAATGTAATGCGTCTTTGCACCTGTCTCTGCCCAACGGCAGACATTACCAGCATTAGTGGTGAACTGAATTTTGTTGTCCTTCAACTTGGAGATGGTTACCAAGTTAAGGCCTTTGTAGCAAGTTGCCTCAGGGCGGAGGTAGAGCATGGGCCAATCTGGGTCCAAACCATTGTCTCCAGTGATGGACGCTACATAGAGTTGTGAGAGGGTGTTGGCTGTGACAAGTTCCTTCCCAGGCTTGTACTCAATGTACAACTGGTAAGGGGATAGACGCTCAACCCAACCTGCTTGGCTGTGTGTCAAGTGGGACTGCGTGTTAAAGTACTGGAGTGACTTGTGGTCTGTCAGAATGCAGGGTGGGAAGATAGCACCTTCCAGGTAACAGCACCACTTCTCAACGCAGTGCACAATTGCTTCCAATTCTTTATAATGAATGGGATAGTGTTGTTCTGAGTTGATAAGTTTTCTGGACTCATATGCCATGGGGAGGAAGACGCCATTGTCAGTTTCCACCCTTAGCACACCCCCTATGGCCCTGTCAGAGGCATTGGTCTTGAGTTTGTACTGGCAGTTTTAATTGGGAAACTGCAGTACTGGTGCTGTTGTGAGTCTTTGCTTCAACATCTCAAAGGCTCAATCTCTGACGGGGGTCTAATGGAAGCGCTGTTTGATGTTAAGGAGCTCAGTGAGAGGTGCAATTAGTTCCCCGCAATTGGGAATGAACTTGCGCACGTAGGCAACCATGCCTAAGAATATCTGCACTTGGCCCACATCAGTGGGGGGCGGCATGCTAGTGATTACTTTGATTTTGACAGGAGCAGGCTTTATTCCTTGGGCAGAGATAGTTGCCCAAGGAATAACAGCTCTGACTTGAGGAACTTGCATTTGGAGGGTTTAGCTTTTAGCTGGTTTTTCCAAAGGGTGTCAAGGACAGCACGGAGGTGTTGAAGGTATGTGGTTTGATCTTGGATGAAGACAATAATGTTGTCAAGGTACACAACCACACATTTTCCAATCAGTTCCTCAAATGCTTTGTTCATCAACATGGCAAAGGTAGAAGGAGCGTTGGTCATTCCAAAGTTCATGACCCAACACTCAAACAACCTGTAGCGCGTGTAAAAGGCAATTTTTGCCTCATCTCCTGGTGCAATGCAGACCTGGTTGTACCCCGCAGTGAAATTGATCTTGCTAAAGACCTTTGCACCTGCAAGTGTATCAAAAAGGTTTTCAATAAGCGGCAGGGGGTACTTATTTTTAACAGTTACCTCATTTAGGGTGCAGTAGTATGTGACCAGGCAAAGGGACCCGTCCTTCTTGGCTACAAAGAAGACAACCACCCCATATGGAGAGAGCAAGGGGCAAATGAAGCCCTTATCAAGTGCATCCACACAGTGCTGGCAGAGGGTCTCATCTCTCTTTGGTGTAAGACAATATAATGATTGTGCTTTAGGTAACAATCCTTGGAGTTGTACAGCGTGCTGGATCTCCCGAGGAGGAGGTAGTTGTTCAAGTGTCTCACTGAACACGTCCTTGTACTCCTTGAGGAGGGCAACAAGCGCTGGTAGGGGTGAAGTGGCTAAGGGAGGGACCACAGATGGTTTAGTGCGGATAAATTTGACTGAACATTGGTTGAAGTCTAGTTCCCCCCCTTGAAGTTATATGAGCCTGTCTCTGTTATCCTAACAAACACTGTATTATGGAGTAACTTGCTCATCTCAACAGGATAAATCTGGAAGCCCACCCCATTTCTATTAAGGGTGATAACAGATGTATCCCAGTTGATGTAGGAACAATTGTGCCAAATCCAGTTGAGACCAGCAATTACAACGTGGCTGAGCCCTGCCATGATTGGCCCAGAGAGCTTAACCTGGATGTTTCCCATCCTCACAGAGAAGGGTACTGTCTCATGGGTAATTGCAACTCTACAGGAGTCAGCTACTTGTACTGCCTTGAACCTGCTAGGCACTTGGTCTAATTGTTGAGAGTCAGCAAACGCCTGGTCAACCAATTTGTGATTGGCCCCGGTAACTATCAGTAATTTGTGGGTGTTCCCACAGAAACAGAAGGGATATGCTAAGTGGGTTACTTTATTTGGAGAGTGGCTTGCTTGTAGTATGGGGTTGTCACTGTGGACTTGGAAGACGCCCAGGGTTTTGAGTTCATGGATGTTGTAGTCACAGGGGTTCTTTGCGAGCAGGGATTGAGAGGATGGGTCAGGTGGGGTCTTAGAGCCTCTTGTTGCTACAACCCCCAGGCTTTTCCCTGATCCTTGATCTATGCTAGATGGAGCTCCCCCTTGCGGGGGTGTTTAGTCCCAATATCCTGTTGGTGGGGCTGGCAGCGGCCCACTTGATTGTGGCCACTGCCAGGCGTTGTACAAGGTTGGGATGGGGCGTCACTGGTATGGCAGAAGCCCATCAAAGCTTGGTTGTTAGCCTAAACAATGGCCTTGTAGCAGTCATCAATGAAGGTGCAGCAACCTACGGGGACCCACTTACAGGTATGGGGTTTTAACCCATTGATGATGAGGGTGAGTAGCATTGCATTTCTGTCAGTAACAGCTTTGGGGGTGGCAGCAAGGTACTGAGGAACAGAACCAGTTTGCTTAATTGCTAGAAGAGGAGTTCTCACAACAAAGGGGGAGAAGGTTTTGCTGTAGCAGGACTTTGAGGCGTCTCAAAATGCCGCCCAGGTCATGTCAAGTTCCTGACTGGCCCAGTTGGTGAACCACACAGCAGCGGGCCCTGTGAGGTGGCCAGATGCAGTGGCAACTCACATGGGCTCGGGAACTTGACAGATACAGAGGCAGGTTTTGGTAGATTGGAGCCAACTGACAATGTTGGCCCCCTCAATGCCACCAGCAAAGGATTCTAGCTGAAGTTTGAGCATGCGTTGTGACAGGTCTGACTGGGGAGGGGTGACGCTGGCGTCACGCTGCCCAAGGTGGAGCCAATTGTACACACTTGTGAGGACTAGTTGATCTTGATAGATGACATACCTGCTGGGGATGTCCCCCTTGGGGATTGGCAGGAAAGTTTCTTGTTGGGGAGTAGCCATACGGCCCGTACTCCGTCCTTTCTTAGGGGGAATTTTGTTTTAGATTGGTTGTCAACCTACCGCTGCTACCACTGTTTCAACTGAACTAATGAGGATTCAGTGTTTTGAATTGGGGAAGACAACAGTCTAATAGGAAGGACGGAATAATAAGAATAAGGTATTATTTATTGAAGAATATTGTGATTAATATACCATATGGGGAAAGCCACAAGGGGGTGGCATAGTGGGAAGTTTGATGTAAGGTTCAAAGCCAAGGAATCACTTGTGTGGGGATCAGCAAGTCAAATTGATAACGCTCCTAATTAGGATGAAGTACCCGCCATTTGATATTGCCATCAGATTAATCCATTTTGTTAGATACGTCAAGGGGCAACTCATTGAGCGCCCCCTATGTATTGTAAGATATGTTAGCAGGCAAGTCTGGAAACTTGGGTGCAACACTGGTACTCCTGATCTTTACTCTTCTTCTTCTTGAGGGTCACCTGGTTGGCTAGGTTGCAAAACTTGGAGACATTTCTGGCCTGCTCCTCCTATAGCTTAGCAAAGAACTTGTTGTATTTAGGGTTGGACCCAAACTTGGTCTTCAAGTGGTTGAGCCAAACCTCAAGAATAGAGGTGGTCTTCATCTCCCCCTTGAGGCAGGCGCCCTGGAAATTCCAAGGGGCAGTGGCCCCTCTCTTTTCTCTCCGGATGATCACCTTCTTGTCTACCTATTGCCGCTCAAAGTAATACAGATAGCCTTTGAAAATAGTGGAGTGCTTCTTCACGTAAGCATCCTCCAGGAAGGCCTCAAAGCCAAGCCCAGTATGCTCTGGTCACATAAAAGTCAAGGCATCAAACTGGGTGATGGCAAAGCAGCACTTCCTTTTATCATCATTAAGATACTTGTCAAAAAGCTCCTTCTTGCTCTTGAGATTATTGATGAGGGCCTGCCTAAAATGGAAAAGCAGCCCTGAACTTCTCCATTGAAGGTGACCTCAAAGGCTCTGAGCTGAGCTTGCTCAAAGTCTGTTATGATCACCTTTGGCCCAAGTGAGCGCACATGAGCTAGCTGCTCTACAGCTATGGTGGACTCATTCTTCTTGGCGGAGAAAAGGTTCACTCTGGTGGTGTGAGTGGGAGGAGGGAGATGGTTGGTGGGAAGGGAGCTCAAAGCATCCCAGACAATTTTAAATGCTCTGGTGTAGACTTCTGTCTTGGCACCAGGCAGGAGAAAGAACACAAGAGGGATAACCTGGTCATTGAACTGCCCATGCAGGACCCAAAGCTGCTTAAAGATGGTTGGGCAGGTTGCAAATGTGCCGTTGCACAGCCAGGTGGTAGTAGTATTGATCTGCTCCAGGTTTTGGATTGTAGTGTAGGCTATAATCCTATCCTCCACTTCCTGCCCATTGTCATGACACAGAACATCTCATCATCCTCAGTTTTTTGAGGGCATCTGTGAGAACCAGGTCTTCAATTGTAGTGGCACTCTTGGCCAGGGGATTGGAGGCTTGACACCTATCACTCACAAACTTGAACAACTGGGTATGGGTTGGAACCCTCTTGAGGTTGGTGGGGGAGAGGTACTTGCACGCAAGCACAGCCAGCTGGGTTGTGGAAAGGTCTTTTGAAGTGGGCATGACCTGAAAAAGATACCACTTGAGGAGGCAGGCTATGATGGTATTTGGCATCACACAAGTGTGTTCACCCTTGATGGTCTGTAACAAGTTCCAGTGCTCAGTATTGAGCTGCACTGGGCAGAAGCAGTCCTTACAGGTATAGTGCTGGCTCTTGAAGCCCCAGTTGGTATTGTTACAAGAGAAAATATAACCATTGGCCACCATTGCCAGCCCACTCTTTACACTCATGATAGGAAAATAATTAGGCAAGAAAGAGGGAACCTTAAATTTGCCATCAACATTGCAGATGTTATGGGCCAACAGAGGGTCCCAGGGGCCAGCAGGAGCATGTCAGAAGCCAGGGAAGTAATCAAGGTGGGGCTTTGAATCATCCCCTGATGAACTGGAAGGGGGAGTTTGGTGGTGGTTTGGAAGCAGAAGGAGGCTTGGCATGGTGCTCCTCATGTGCAGGAGACTTATCCTTGGGTGGGGACTTTTGGGCTGAGCACTTCTTCTTGGTTTGCTCCTCATCTGAAGCCAAGTTGTAGAAACTGTGATTTGTAAGGAAATCATCAGTTTCCTCTCCCCAGTGGAGTGAGCAGGGCTCTTCTCAGGAGAGGGCTCAGGGGAGGGCTTTGAGGATGGTTTTGGAGTGGCCTTCTTTGATGAGACAGGATTTTTCTTGGTAGATTGGGTTGGCTTAGAGGGACACTTGGTTCCTTTGGGCTGCTTAGATGTGTTCTTGTCCTAAAATAATAAGTAAAATGGCTTAAAATAAAGCATTTTATTTAAAAAACAACCAAAACAACTTAAAAAACATAATATATAAAAATGAAACTTTATATGGCTTTTCTTGGCATTTAAAAGGTAAAAAATACTTGTACTTTTTATTTTATTAAAGTTATAAATAACAAGTTAAAAGTTAAGAGATTTATGTGAAAGTATTAGCTTTATAAATAGATTTTATTTTAAAAATAAAAAAATATGAAAGAGGAAAGTTAAAAATACAACATATCAAAAAAATCAGATGATTTTATTATGTAAAACATAAAGTTTTATATGTCAGAAGTGAAAAGCGTCAACATTATGAGTGACAATTAGTAAAAAAAGCTGAATTCTCACTGTCAATTAGAAAAATTGTAGACATTATTTTTTACAACATTGTCACTGTCAACATTTTTTTTGAAAATTTACTATGTTTTTTCATAGTACGCTTAATTAAATTTACGCGGGCTAGCAAATATTAGCCGTTTTCTGTGTGTTTTTGTTCACATAATAAAATTAAAAAAACATATGAAAATAAGTAAAAAAAGTATCAATGTTCTTTATTATTTTATTGAAAATAATATTTGGGTAGTAATAATATGATATTTTATCATAGCATGTATGTAAAGTTGTTAATAAGTTGTTTTCAGTAATAAAAAGGGTAAAGTGTCAACAACGTCACTTACAACATTCTTTATATGAAGTAGCATATTGATTAAGGCTTAATTGCACCACACTAATTTGCTTAACTCCACCTGGCGGATTATCACAAGCAAATAGATGACATTTCCGAGTGTCAATATTATTTTCAATAATAAATTATATAGTAAATTACATAGTAACTCACGCTTAAATTATTGGATCCCTGTTAGCCACTAATCCATGTATGTTATTTAAGCCAGAATAAGTACCACAGATATATTTATAACATGAACATTTTAACAATCTACTGTATTTGCAATGTCTTTTTCTATATATTAATTATAAAAAAAATTAAATGCGCACTTAATTTTTTATTGTAGATGTTTCAGTTTTGTTATTAAAGATAAGTTATGCTTAAAAAGTGTTGACAGTGACACTTTTACGTTGTGACAACAAATAAAAAATAAACTGATTTTTATTAGTAAACGTAAAGGAAAAAACTGGTTAAATCAAGTTTTTGATCAAGCTTAATATTAAATTGTGTCAAAATGGCCACAATTTTGTTGTGTTTTCTGGGTATGCACCCCTGAACACTTTAAAAAAAGAATTAGGCTAGCGCAACTAGCAAAAAACATAGGAGATTTCAGGTTTTGAGTCAACAGTGGCCATGTCAACAAAGTGTCAACATGGGTGCTGTTGCCTCTTTTATGGCTATGAGACTTTCCTTTTGCTTATTGGTTGCATGTAATTGTCAGATTTCTGGGCAGCTTGCTTTCCTTTCAAAAATAGCTTGGAGGTTTTTTCACCATCTCATATTAAACTGGTGTCTAATGTGTGTTGGGAGACCATTGTAGAGGTCCAAACTTGGGCCATCTTAATCAAAATTAATTCTGTCAGGAGCCCAGTCATGTATGTCCTCATATGCTGTGATATATTCTTTAATGATTCACGTTGCTTTGTAGGTTCTGAGTTCTGTCATGATCACTACATCAGAGTCAATTATGGCAAAATTTCCAAGAAGGCCTTCTTGAACACATCCTAGTTCTCATTATGATTGGGGCTTTGTTCAAACCAGTCACTAAAAAGCCGGAGGCAGCCCCAGTAGCTCATAAGGCAATTTCACTTTTCCATAATCTTCAGGGGTAGCAAAGTTGTGTGAAATTGTTTTGGGTGCTTTAAATCCCAAGACTGGCATTTTCTTGATGTAATCCTGAGAACGTCACATTTTCTGCTGATCAAGGCATTGCAGTACATGTTGGGTATTTCAGGTGTTCTGGATTGGAGTGAGTTCAGGTCTCCTTGCCACTGAAGAAGTTGCACTTCTAAGTGGGTAAAATAATGTTGTTAAAGAAAGTGTATCCTGTAGGGGCATCCTCGCCTTCTTTGGGTCTTCTCCAGCCGTTAGAAAGTGCCATCTTCTGGGTTCTTTTATTTGAAGGACTTTTTCTTTGAGTTATGGGGTGTGATAATCTACCTGTGCTACTACTGTTGAGTATATACTTATGGAAAGTATATAAAACAAAATAAAGAAAAAATTAAAGATATAATGATACATTATTAACATGTTTATTGGGAATTATATAGTATCATGGAAAGCCAATACTGTCTATGTATGTCATGGTAGTCATGGGGTTTGTCCAAGAAAATTTATATTTAGGACTCCAAAAGTCTGATCCCCATATAAGATAGGCTGCTGAGAAGAGTGCTACCAACTTGATTAAAAATCAGGGGATCACTCAGGGAATTACTTCCCTGAGAGGAAGCAATTTTAGATGTTGCAACATAGTAATCAACACAATCTTGGTTTATGAAAGATAAAGCAGACCAAAAATGGTAAATTAATCAGTAGCTGATTGCACCAGAGTAATGGTTGAATTATACAGTGTAGGAGATCAGAGGATCAAACAACATAAAATTATATCTATATTTATAAATATTATTTTAATCTGCAAAAGTTATCAAATTTTTAAAGAAGTAAATAGGGCTTATAAGTGATTTGGGGAAAGAGGGTTGCTTCTAATTGGTTGTCCAGACTATCTTTGCTTGATATTAAGATGGGATTTTTGGGTAATAATGCCATTGATGACAATTTTTGAGCAACCAGCAGATCAAGCAGTAATGTTGAGGAGTGAAAAACTACTATAAATTTCTTCTTTAAAAGCCCTGGGACAAAATAGAGGTAGATCTAGTATTTGCAAAGATACAAGGGCTGGCGCTACCTTTACCCATGTTTAATAATGTAATATTAAATAATTAAAGTTGGTTAAATGTTTGGCTGCTAGCTGTTAAAGGAAATACCATTTTCTTAAATCTGCCAATACCCTTAATTATAAACTATGTATGACAAAAAAAATTGAAAATTTAACTTTAAAAGGCTATAAAAGAACTTTTAAATATTTTTTAATCAAAATAAATTAAAACATTGGTAAAATATAGCTCTTATAATTGACATGATTTTATACACCTCTTGTTTTAGGATTTACAGGAAGTTAAGCCTGCAGTCTTAATTGCCTGTCTATACGGATTAATTTATAATGAGATATGATTATATATGCTATTAGGCAGCGCCTCTGTATATTTGATTTGAAATTATTTCTTGTGTATATTTTAAACCCAACTCAGTATTGTGAACTAATTAAAATTATACGACTATACTTTACAATGATTCATTCTATTTTGTATTTAATATAAAGTTTAAATTTTTTTTGCGGACAGTTGAAAAGGGATCTTGACTTTTATTCAGTCTGCATAGGCCCAGCCACGACCAGTTTCTGGCTCTGGGCCACTCTTATACAATAATTATTTAAATTACTTAGATTTTATAGTGCCGGTTTGGCTGAAGCGGCCCCAAGCCGGAAGTACCTTTAGTTGGGCCGAAGCGACCCGACTTTTTGTGCATCCCCTTAAAAATGTACTTATAATCGGAATTTATTTTGATGTAGCGACAATGCTGGAAGCTCTCAGCAGACCAAACTTCATTGGAGGGTTGTTAAAAAGTGGCTATACAGCCCTTTTATATAGGATTAACCGCGCATGATCTTCTTAGTACCTGTTCTGAGTCAGTTTTATGTCAGATCCATTGGATGAGGCATGGCAGTCGAAATTGATAAGCTCTTAATTGGACTTAACTGCATGGGCGAGAAATTTAGGAGCGAAAATTTTATTTTAAATAATTAATTTACAGCTAAGTGTTTTGTCTAAACGTTTTTATTTTTTGCTTCCACATCTAACAATTTAACATTATAAATGGTAGGCTAAAGTAAAGCATATTTTAAAACTATGTTCTTTAGGAGAACTTAGGTACGTATTAAATTAATTTATCAATATATATCCATAAAATATAGAGTTCTGGAATGATTGATATTAAGGGCTTAGTTAAGTGGTAAGCTTTGCTTTATTAATGGTTGATATTTTTCGTTTGGCGGCCAAGGCATCTGAAAGTGGAACGAAAAAATATAATTGTAAAACAAGAGTTCCTGTCTGGATGGATCACGGTAAGTGGACAATAATGGACAAACAATTAATTGATATTTGAGCTAAACATTCGGATTTGGGATCGACAAAGGATGTGGCACGGAGCAGTAAAACGTTTGCAGTATATAGCACCTCCCCAAGTTTAAGAACTCTCATGGATACCCTTCAATTTATTTCCGTTGCTTTGAACGTGCTTTCGACAATAGGGGCGCTTCTTGTCATTACACTGTTTTTTGTGATAAGTAAAAATAGTTATATTTAAATGCTAATTTATAGAGAAATACAATAAAGCTGTTGTTGGAAGAGTCAGTATTCGTCTTCAGCTGGGGATTGCGTTCCTTGATGTGTTCACACACGTTATGGGTATATTCTATTCAACTGAAAATGAATTTATCTGTGAAACTATAGGGTTTCTAATGATGCTTTTCAAGCATATATATTTAGGATTGAATATTTCAATTGCTTTAAACCTTAATTTGGCTATCCTCTGCAGCCTAAAGCCAAGCAGACGATGGGAAATTTCTTACTGGGTTGCATCACTGACTATTCCCTTTATACTCAACATTCCTGTTCATGGTAAGCTAATTAATTTATTGGACTAATAAGAAAGTGGCTGGAATATTTGGTAGAAACTCTGTTGGAAAGTGTTTTTTTAAAGATGAAACTCCAGAGAGTATATTTATCTATATGGTTTACAATGCTGTATTTTCATCCTTGACAATTGGCTACTGTCTAATTATTTCACTGCTGGTTATTTATAAAATGAAGAGTGAAATCCATGTACTGTCAAAAGAAAATGAAGCAAACACATCAGTTCACCCTGACAACTCGTATTTACTAGATCTCAGACACCTGATCTTCAGAACCTGTCTTTATCCACTGACATGCTGTTTGGCTTATTTTGGTGCCAATGTTGTTATCATTCACTTCTTCATATTTGGCACTCGCCCAATCTTTTTCCTATATTGGGCAAGGTTTGGTGCATTTTCAAGAGGGCTTCTACATTTTTTTACGTTCCTTGCCGATCCAATGGTTCACAAAGCAATCCCCAAAATTATTGCAGGAAAGCAAAGCATAGATGTAACTCCAATCATGCTCCACCCTCACTACTCAAGCTCTTCCAGGTGTGAATTTTCTTTTAAAACCTTTTTAAGCTCTATCTACAATAGAGACAAGTACGATCTTGATGAGAATATCAAGAATTATAAAAAGTTCATTTGAACCTAGATGCTCCATAAAGTGGATCCCAGCTTTATACACACAATAAAAAATATTTGATGCTTATTTTTTGGGGCTGGGAGATTTTCTGTCAATTATTTCCGTCAACTGGTTTTCCATCAAATTTGATACAAAACAAGTCTTCTTCATATATAAAATATTTAACTTTGCAACAATTGTCAAAATAGCAGGGTCAACCTGCCAACAAGGTTCCAACTAAGTGGGTTTGTGACCTGCAATCCAACTTTCTGGTGACCTGTAGCCAAATAAGGAAGTCAACTCAAATTCCCAGAATTGGCAATATGAAAAAACGATGAGCCTATGCAGTGGATGACTCAATTTGGCACCTGAATCTTTACCAGGAACAAGCCACCTCCTTCACCATCCAACCAAAAGATCTACATAATCATGTTCCTCTTATAATGATTCAGTGCAACTATATAATTACTATCTCCAAATAAAGATAATTATCTAGTCTCCAAATATTTTTCCCTCTGTAACTTTGCTAAAACAGCACAGTTGCAACACAATAAAAAATAAAAAAATAAAGAAAGAATGTTTTATAAAAATCATTATATAAAAAATTTAATGTTTTTATTTTATTTTTTGGCAGTGAATTTGATTTAATCAACTTTTAAAAAGGTAGAGTTAAAATAAAAAATAATTATATTTCAAAGAACACCTTTTATTAGTAAATAGATTAAATTTAATTTTTATAGCAAAGGTAAAAAAGTACTTATGAAGAAAATTATAGTTGGATCAAATTTGATGGAAAATCAGTTGGCAGAAAAATAATTGATGAAAAATATTGCCCCAATTTTTCAAAGCAATGCTATAATAAATTATTAAAAAAAGAAATTGATTTATAAGGGAGTATATTACAAACTACTGTCTATTTTTCAACTAACTCTACTATAATAGGTACAGTAGTTTTAAAAGCTATGGCAACAAGCAAGAATACTTTGGATTTAAATGAAAATAACTCAGATGTAAATGAAATTAAAAATAAACAAATCTATTGTAAATTAATATAATTTTTTTCCTTTAATTTCATTTACATCTGATTAATTTTCATTTAAATCTGAAGTATTCTTGCTTGTTGCCATAGCTTTTAAAGCTACTGTATAAATTTAATATAATACAAAAAATTCATTTTTCTAGCTTTCTAGCATTCATAAAGCTATATTTTGGCTTGACTTTGCTAATAAATGTATGAATCATCATACATTTTTCTCTTGAACTAAGTCAAATGTTGTATTAGCCTAAAAATGTTGAGTGAAATTTTAAAGTAGGTTATTATAAGTAGCTCTTATATTTAGTCCTTTAACATCTGGTAGTAACTATGTTGAATTTTGGTTAGAAAACTTGGTGATATAAAGACAAAAGTGATAATCTTATTAAAGAAACAAAACATAAAATATGATGAAATTGTGATTATCTATTAAGGTTTAAAGAATCAGGGCCAGCATTTTGATTTAACATTTATATCAAAAAACCTTGTAAATTTTACTTTTGATTCCAAAAGTAAAAAATAGGGTTTTGAGAATAATTAAAAGCTTTATTCTTACTTATAGAGACATAAATAGCAGTATAAAATATATAATGATGTGGTGGGTAGATAAACCCACCTCATCCAGAAATTGTATGTTTCAAGTTTCAAGACTTAGAAAGCATCCTGTAAAGTGGCTGTTAGGAATATTCCTGACATAAACCAGATTTTAACTGAAGAAAAACCCTGGAAACAAGTGAAAGAATGCCCAACTAAGGGGGCAAAATTTGATGATGAATTTCTCCCATTATCAGGGGAAAAGAAAAATCAATTTTTGAAAGAAACGGAACTTCATAAAAACCAGAATATTTTATCATCTGTGCAGACGCCCGCCCTGCCCGCCAGCGCGCCTGTCGCCGCCCACCTGCGCACCCAGGCAGGCCTGCTGCCAGCCGCCTGCCCAGGTAGGGACCAGCGGGCCTGCTGCCAGTCCCCTGCCAGCTCCCAGGGCCCACTCCCCAGCCAACCAGAACCCATCATGACACCCAGCCAATCAGAAAAGTCTCCTGAAGCAGGAGAAAAATTTAAAAATAATTCTTGGGCCCAAGAAAAAGGGCAAATTCATATTTTACAACCCAGGCCAAATTCTAAAAATATAGAGGAAAGGCCAAAAATAACTCCAGGAGATAAAAATAACTTGACCTACAGCCAATGGAACCAGGTGGAAGCCAACAATCAGCTAGGCCTAGACTCCAACCAAAATAGCATTCCCAAGTCAAAAATAGAAGTGTTTAAAGCCAAGAGTTGTCATCACCACCTGACCACCCATCCAGAGGAAATTATTGGCCCCAAGCAGAACTGTCTAAAACCCCAACATATTGCCCAGGAACAAGAGTTTGGCCATCCCTTCAAACACCAATTCCCAAGACTCTGTATGTATTGCGGGAAGGCTGGACACTCAGCCAAGGACTGCTAAGCCTTGGCCAAGGTACAATCTCCTACTGCTCTTCTAGCTAGTTCTTTGAATAAAGAACCCTCTCAATCTTATGCCCTATTACCAGTCAAGCTAGGTGATGCTAAAACCTCTCAGGAAGTAAAGGCCTTATTGGACACTGGCGCCATGGGGAACTTCATAAGTAGCTCCTTGGCCCAACAATTTGGACTACAGGGAATTCTGCTTGGGTGACCCTAGCCAATAAGTCACACACCAAAGTAACTAGAATTGAGGGGAACTTAGGGGTCAAGGTAAGGAATAACCAATTTGACATCATGGTGTCTTCATTGTCAAATTTGGCCTTTCCTCTGATTCTGGGCTTCCCCTGGGCCAAGACCGCCAAGGCTGTATTAGATCTGGACTCAATGACACTCTCCACTCAGAAAGAAGGGATAACTTCTTCTATTCCCTTCAACCAAACGGAACACAAAGGAATCTTGACTGCAGAAGACACCCTCAACGTCCTTGCCGTCTTGAAGGAGATATCTCAAGCCCAGGTCCCTCTGGAGCTTCAGGACCTGGCAGAAGCCTTTAGTGAATCCTCCTGTTCCCAACTACCCAGTTGCAGAGAGTCAGACCTATGTATCAATTTAGTACCAGGATCAGTACCCACGTGGGGTAAGCTCTATCCAATGAACCAAGCCCAGAGTTTAGCCATGAAAACATACCTAGATAAGAATGTAGAAAAAGGATTCATGCGTCGTTCAAACTCCCCCTGCTCTTTTCCTATGTTCTTTGTGGGGAAATCAAATGGATCCCTAAGACCTGTGGTGGATTACTCAAATCTCAATAGCATCATAATCAAGAATCAAAATCCTATTCCCTCTGCTGAAACCCTCACCAAATGATTGACAGGGGCAAAAGTCTTCTCCAAACTTGACCTTTGGAACGCCTACCATCAAATCCGTATAGCAGAAGGACATGAATGGAAGACTGCTGTGAGAACCCCATTTGGTCTATATGAATACCTGGTAATGCCCTTTGGTTTAAGCAACGCTCTGGCAGCCTTCCAGGGGCTCATGAATGAAGTTCTCTTCCCTTTTCTGGATACTTGTGCAGTAGTATACCTGGACAATATCCTCATTTACTCTAAGGACCTTGACTCTCACCTCATCCATCTTCAAGAAGTCCTCCAGGCCTTGATCAAAGCTTGCTTTTTCTGTAAATTAGAAAAATGTGAATTTTACAAGAAGGGAATTGAGTTCCTAGGCTACAACATTTTGGAAGGAGGTTTTGCCGTTGCCCTGTCCAAGGTCCAAGCTGTGGCAGACTGGCCTGTCCCTACCTCCCGCACCAAGCTTTGTGGATTCCTGGGACTAGCTAATTTTTGTTGTAAATTCATCAAAGACTTCTCAGCTATTGCCTTACCTCTCACACAACTCACCTTGAACAAAGTACCTTTAACATGGAATCCTGAAGCTCAGTCAGCATTTGACGCCTTGAAACACGCCTTCTTTTCTGCCTCTGTGCTACTATGCCCGGACCCAGAGTGTCAATTTTTTCTGGATACAGATGCCTCGGACTTTGCGCTGGGAGCGGTGTTGCTCCAGCTTGGGGAGGATGGAGAACTTCACCCTATTGTGTTCTACTCCTACAAGCTCCTGGATAGGGAGCGCAACTATCATGTCTATGAAAAGGAATTATATGTCATAGTATGCACCTTGGACCACTGGAGAATATATCTACAGTGAAGTAAATACCCAGTCCACATTTTCACAGACCATAAAAACCTCCTATACTTCACAGAAAAATGCAAGGTTTGCCCCTGCTTGGCCCAATGGGCTATTGACCTAATGACATACAACTTCCAAATTGAATATACTCCAGGTAAGAAGAATATTGTCCCTGACACCATTAGCCGCAGAGAAGACCTTGGTAACCCTGATACCTCCTACCATGCACACAACTTCTGAAAAGTGTTGGAACCTTCCCAATTACTGAACCTCATTGTGACCGCGTCCTTGTACACCAACCTGAATAAAGAGATCCAAGAGAACAACTTCTGAACCCTCCAACTAGCACCGCCAATCTGGAAATAAGAAACAACATCTGTGTCCATGACAACTACCTGTTTGTTCCCCAAGGTCCTCTTAGAAAAAAATCATACAAGCCTTCCATGACACTCCTCTGTCTGGCCATGGGGGTATTACTAAAACACTCAAAAGGATCTCCCAAAGATACTGGTGGCCCTCAATAAAGAAGTTGGTGGGAAGCTACATAATCAAGTGCCTTGAGTGCTGTCAAAACAAAACCTCCTGCCAGAAGCCTCAAGGACTCCTGCAACCTCTACCAATCCCTCCTCAACCATGGTCTTCCATATCAATGGACTTCATTGTTGAACTACCCAAGAGCAAGGGAAATACAGGAAGCCTAGTGGTGGTGGGCCGCCTAACCAAGTATGGTATTTTCATCCCCTTCTCCACTGCCTCTGCAGAAGAGACCACCCAGATGCTCCTCAAGAACGTTTTCGCCTATCATGGAATACCAAACAACATTGTCTCAGACCAAGGAACCCAGTTCACATCCAAGTTTTGGTCTAGCCTGATGAAAGGGTTAGGAGTCAAGACCAACCTCTCCACCTCATTTCACCCCCAGACTGACGGACAGACAGAAAGAGTTAATCAGGTATTGGAGGCTTATTTACAAAACTATGTCAATGACAAACAGAACAACTGGTCTGAGCTCCTACCAGTAGCTCAATTAGCCTATAACACCAGTCATCACATATCCATTGGGATGTCCCCTTTTAAGGCTAACTATGGATATGACCCCAAAGAGATCCCTTCTCAAGTGGAGATAACCCCAGTTCCACAGGTCAATAAGCATCTAAACAACCTCTCCACAATTCAAACCAAACTTAAGAAAACACTAAATAAATCTGTTCAGTCATATAAGAAGTTTGCTGACAGACACCGCAGAGAGCCTGAAAAATACTCCCCCAGATCCCTGGTCTTCCTAGACGCTCACAATCTACACGTCAGATGGCCATGTCAAAAATTGGGACCCAAGAAGATAGTGCTCTTAGAAGTAATACAAAAGACTTCACCCCTAACATACCAAGTCCACCTGCCAGAAGGATTCACAGCCCATGATGTCTTTCATGTAAACCTCCTCAGCCGCTACCATGGATCCCTAGAAAATCTTTCTCAGGCCAAATGGAACCCTCCCCCTCTGGTAATGAATCATCTTCCTGAATGGGAGGTGGAAGAAATCATTGATGACAAAATGATTTGGAACAAACCCCATTACTTGATCAAATTGGTAGGATATGGTATGGAATCAAACAGCTGGGAACCCCTTGACAATCTGACCAACTGCTGGGACCTAGTTGACCAGAACCATCAAACAAGAGGAGGAGAAGGGTCCTTAGGGGGAGGCTAGTGTAAGGGATTCCACCCCTAACACAAATTGGAAATCAAATTTTAATTGTTTTGCAATCATTAAGAAACCAGAAGTTGCATTTATAAATGCTACATCAGAAACAAAGGTCAAACCTAATCTCAAAAAGAAATTAATTTGAAAACAAATTTGAAATTGATGAATCAATGTATTAGATTCAACTTTGCAAGCAAAAACAAAAGCAAATGTGAAAACCAAGGCCAAAATATAAATTCTATTTCAAAAACAAAAATTAAGGCTCTGGACAGCAATAAAAAAGATTCAGCATTAAATTTGGACTCCAGTAAATATAAAACAACCAATCAATCCAAAATTAAATGCAAAGGATATCCAAATCAGAGATTCAGGGACCTAAGTATCCAATCAAACCCAGTGAACCACCCAAGCCAAAGGAATACTTCTCATCCAGCCCCAGATTTCATTCCCAACCAAAGCCAGGTACAATACTGCAATGCAATATCCCAACCTTCCTCTTCTTGCATTGCAGTATGCAGCCTACTGCAGTCCTGCAAGGCAATACTCCTCAAATCACTCTTGCAGATCCACCTGGTAACCACAATGTTCCCTTCCTCACTTGAAGTCAGTATTTAAACTGACAAATTCCTCCCATCCAAATTGCTCCAACAATTTCTTTATTTCCTATCAACCAAATAAATCTATATTTTTAATTATAAACACTTGATTAGTAGATTCTAAATGTTGCCCCAACAACATGAAGTTCACATTCCTTATATGGACTTTGTGTGTGTTAATCAACTATGGGCAAGCAAATGTTAACTTCAAAAACCCTGAACCAACTCCTACTGACAAATCTGAAGACTAAATTGGTATTGTTTTGGTCCACGTCAAAGACATGTCCCTTATGTTGAAAAAGCTCAATTCCCACCTATCATTCACCCCAAGGCCCCCTGGTTGGTCTTGGGGTACACCAGTGTCTATTATCTTCTAAATCACTTCACTTCATTCTTGGGAAGATTCCATCTATTTGATCACCTTCTACACATGTTAATGATAGGGATTCCAGTGGGTTCCACTCTGATCAAATTCAACTTGGGAGCTCTTCTCCATTTGATTTGGGAAAGGCTTCCCAATGAGTGGATCCCTGACATCCTGATGGCTCTTCCCCCTCCCTCATCTAATCCCCAAAATGAGCTGAAGGAGTACTCCAAGAAGTTCAAAGCTTCTGGTTATGTGGCTTGGGATCCACTGGCCATCCACAATATCTGTAATGTGGACAGAGAGTTTAAAGTCCCCAACCGCTTCCCCCGTTTTTCCCCAATTATGTCTGTAAAGGGTGGCCCTGGCTACATAGCTGATAACTAAATTTTTAATTGTAACAATCAAAAGAGCCAAACCAAGAGCAAGCACTTTGTATGTGAGGATAAGACTTGTGGGCCCCGGCTAAACACTGAGGGTTGGGAGCAAGTAACTGCAGAGAAGGGGGAGCACTCTTGTGAGCCCCCCAATCATCTTATAACCTGGAAGTTAAAATGGTACCTGGTCCAAGTGATCCCAACATTCTCTCACCTCCAAGAAACTGATCTGGCTATTAAAGCACTGCAGCACTTAAACCCCAACAATCTCAAGTTGGTTCCAACTCAAGAGCAGTTGGTTAAGTTCATAAGCAATAAGTGTATTGCCGCCAATCCCCCCTCCCCCCAAGGCTTCAGACGTTCTCTTGGAGCTTACGCTCACCCACAAGCTCAAGCAGCTTCCAAGTGAGGAGCACTTCCTCTTTCATGACAATGGGCCCACCACCAAAGACCGCATAATCTTCTACTCAACTCAGCAGAACCTGATGGAGTTGAAAAGGGCTTCAACTTGGCTAGTTGATGGTACCTTTACCACTTGCCCCTGGATGTTCAAGCAGCTCTGGATGATCCATGCCCAGATTAACATCTGGGTGATTCCACTTCTGTTTTTTCTTCTTCCTGGGTCCATTAAGGCCATTTACACCTGTGCTTTTACCATCCTCCACCAAGCACTTTTCCTCTTTCCTGACAACAACAATTCCAAGAAGAATCCCCCTACACCCACGCCAACCCTCCTGCCTCTGACAAAGACCAGGCCACCCTGGACTTGGAGGAAAAGGTAAGGCTGATAGCTCTTGGGCCTACCATGTGCATTATGGACTTCAAGCCTGCTCAGTTCAATGCATTCAAGCAGCTGTTCAGCAGGGAGGTGCAGGGGTGCCACTTCCACTACTGCCAAGAAGTTGCCTGGAATGTGCAGGCCCATGCTGAGCCAAGTAGGTTGAGCCAGAGGGATACTTTAGACATCTGCAAATTTGTGCTGGCACAATTTAGTGCATTGGCTTTTTAAAGCCAGAGAACACTGAACAGGGGTTCAAGGTTCTCTCAAAGGATCCCTACATAGTTAAGCACTCAGAGTTTAAGCCTTTCCTTGAGTACTTCAAGCCCCAGTGGATTGGGAAGGTTGTCAAGCAGAGGTAAGGCAAAGCCTGTGCCAAGGCCAGCTGGAATGTGTACCAGGCAGCAGTGAATGGTGAGATCAAGACCCCCTCAGCGCTAGGGCTTATCACAAACACCTCAAGGCCAACTTTGGGCTCCACCCAAAATTCAATAAGTTTTTCTCCCTTCTGCGGCACAAGCAGGAGAAAACCATCTCCAAGCTGTGTGACTTGGCAAACTGCGCCCCCACCAAGCCCACAACCTGTTCCACCCTATTCACCAAGGCCATTCAAAATGCAGCCAAGCATAAATACAAGGCCTAAGAGATCAAGCAGAAGCTTTAGCTCATTGCAACTGCCCTCCTAAAAGGGGCCAAAATGAAGAAGGGGAAGAATGGGGAGGAATAAACTTGCTGTCTTGCTTCTATGGTTTTAATTTTTACTTTTTAGTTTGGATTAATTAGTTTTTAGTTTTAATTTTTCTATTTTTTGATTTAATTAGATAGCACTGATTATTTTATGTATATATGGTAAGTTTGAGATGAATAGTTATAGTTGATAGTGAATGAAATATATTAATTTTTGTTAATTTCCTAATAAAACAAAAGAAATTCACATTTATACTTATATTAACTATATCAAATAAATATTTTTTTATATTTTGAATAACTTCTATTTTTTGTGTTTGTGTTTTTTGATTCATTGGAATTTTGATTTTTATAGTAATCAAAAATATTTTTATAATGAAGTGTGTAAATTACATAGTAAAATAAGAAATAGTTGTTTATTTCTCCTTATTCTCATTAGCTAAGGTACACTTTTTATAGCATTTTTTTTCAGGGGTCACTTTAGTATACCATAGCTGTATAGCTTAATTTTTTATATTAAAAGTTTTCAGTACATCAAGATCTGATAATTAAAAAAGTGTTGATTTCCAGTTGTGGATCAGGGAAAAAGCTGAATTCTCACTTTACTATAGTGTCAACTACCAGGGAGTCAATCACCAGGGAGTTGAACTTACCATAGTTGCCAAAAAGTTACAAGGAGGAAATATTTGGAAGCTAGATATTGTTTATATTGGATCATATGACTTATATAGTTCAAGGGGATTATTTAAGAGAAACATGATTGTGATAATCAATTAATTAGATTAGACAAGGGATGGCTTGATCCATGTAATAATCAAGCGCCAAATTGAGCTGTTGATCAAGTAAGAATTGTCCCTGGGTCCTGTTGTCCTGTTTGAAAATTTGAGTTGACTTTTATATTTGGATTTGAGTTGTGGGAAAGTTAGTTTGAGTTGGCACAGTGTCTTTTGTGCAAAACTTGGCTGTGGGTTTAATCCTGCTGTTTTGGATCCCCCCCCTAAATCTCCTTTTTATTGTCTTATATACTTCTCAGAATTATATAAAAGAAGTTGTAAGAAAATCAGAGTTATCAATATCTATTTATCCAACAGAGGGATTTTTTTAAAAAAAAACACAAAAAATAGCACTAGCTACTGGCTAGAGAGCCTTAAGTAAGGACAAGCTGTCTTGACAGAAGGCTTGATCTTCAATGATTTTTTTGTGCCCATTGAAAAAGCCAAAATTTTCACTGCTAGAAAAACCTTGATCCAGGTAAAATACAGATGGTTCCCAAAAAGTTAATCTTTAACATCTCAGCATTTTTGCTGAGCTGCACTTTTTTACTTGAAATAACAAAGATATAAGGTAAACGACTTAAATGCATAAGCCTTATGGTTCTATTTTTAAGCCTAGTTGATAGGAGTATAAGTAATAAAATCTTTATAGCAAATTAAAGATGGGCGCCAAACTATCAATATCAAATCAATAAGCAAATTGAGCTCAATTGTTGCAACTGAGATTGACTTCCCATCCCCTAAAATATCTTACAATAGATAGGGAGCGCTCATTAAGGCAACACATGATGTATTTATCAACATTGGGTATCTTGCCACCAGTGTCAAACTACGGGAAATATCTTTTAAATATAAGAACTCTTAATTTTATGTGTTGATTCCTTGTGTTGTGAATTAAAGTCTTTAGAGGTTTTAATTGGCTGATTTAGTGATAGTTTGTAGAATGATTCCTGCAAAACCCTCTTTTATCTCTTTTGACCTGAGATATTTTTATTACCTAAATACAGGTTGATATAAATAACTGAGTCTTACAGATCCCTATCAGCCTCTTGCTACCTGGAGTATCTTTTTTAAGATTACTATAATCAAACCTCTGGGTATAAAACTAAAATGCTTTTTTTCAATAAAATAAGACCATTTTTGCTCAATAACTTTGACATTGAATCTTCAGTGCTCCTTTTTCATTGACTAGAAAGATTTATTACCCATACTCAGATCAAACAGGCTTAAAGCCAGAACCTCAAGATGTATGTATGTAAGCCTTTTGCTTGAGCTCTTTATTATGTTAGATAATAAAGTACAACTTGCATTTGGGCTTCTATTTTTAATCCTAACAATTCTGGTCAATATTTTGTCAGGTTTTGTTTGAACCAGATCTTGACTTCTCTGAAAATTATGAGTCTAATATCTTTCAAAATAGAATTGACTGATAAGTCATTTTTTGGATTTAGTTAAAACTTTTTGATGTTTTCCTTATGTCTCTGATAATAACAAGCTTATATGTTATTGAATACCCTGATGAAAAATTATGTGATTAAGAAATGTATGGGGCACTTTATTTACATGAGCTTGTCACTGTGACCTGAATTCAGGTAGCTGCTTTTTTATTGTTAGTGCTTATGAGGTTCTTTATAGTGAAACTTTCAAGTTATTAGGCAACAGGATAACACCTGATTTTGGTTGGATTCTTGCTAGTGTTGTACAGCTGATAATGTAAATAAAAAAATTTACATAAAGTACATTAAAGGCTTCTAGTAATACAGACATTTCTTGGTATACAACATGTCTTTTGAAGTTTGTGGTGTTTTTGATATAGAGTATTCAACCTGTTAGAATTTCAAACATTATAATATTAAGTATTTGGAATCTGTAGCTCTTTTAAAAATCTTTCCAGAAGAGGTTATAGTTTGGGAAAATTAATTTTTTGTTGAAAAATCTTTGATTACTCCCTCTCAGGAAAAAAATTCCCTGAGCAACCCCCAGATAATTTCCTAACTTATCATTAAGTTGGTGGCACTCTTATTGTTTGCCTATCTGTTACAGGAATCAAACATTTTGAATCCTAAGTGAAACACAGCTTGGAAAAGCCTCAGATCTTAAGAGAAACAATCAGTTGGATAAGCCCCATGACTACAATGGCATGTATGGACAGTAGGTGGCTTCTCATGGTACTATATAATATCCTAAACTCCTATCAAATAAAGTATTATTTTCTTATTAATTTTCCCCTTTATCTTTTTTACTATACTTTCCAAAAGTATATATTGGTATTTTCTACTAATATTGTGTCAATTATATACCAATGGAAAGTACATAAAAACAAAAGAAAGATAAAAATTAAGAAAATGATAATTTATTGATATAAGTTTAGAGTATTATATAGTATCATGAGAAGTCACATACTGTCCATGTTTGTCATGATAGTTATGAGGCTTGTCCAAATAATTGTTTCTCTTAGGGTTCAAAAGAATTGATCCCTGTATTAGATGATAATTTGATAAGAGTGCCACTGACTTAATAATTAGTTTGGGAATCACTCAGAGAATTACTTCTCCAAGAGGAATTAATCAAAGATGTTGCAACAATTGTAATTGTGCTGTATTAGCAAAGCTAGTAAAAGATATATTTTATAATAATATATAGTTTTTATATGATCAAATAAAAAAAAGATTTTACAGTCTTTTAATTGTTATAAAGGTCTTTTTGATGTTTTTATTATGTTGGCACTATTCTTGATAAATAGTCTGTGCCTCATATTAGGATTTTCTTGGCCTTGATGTTTCACAAGATTGGCTCAGTTTGAATTTTCCTGACTTTGGGTATTTTGCAAGTCATGTTGCAAAGGAACCAAAGGGATTCATTATTTGGATTGGGGAAGACAACAGTCTAATAGAAAAGTCAGGAATAATCAGATTAAGGTGTTTTTTATTGTAGAATACTACAATTAATATACTATATGGGGAAAGCCACTGGGCCACAAGGGGGTGGCGTGGTGGCATGTTCCATGTAGGTTTTGGAGCCAAGGAATAACTTGTGCAGGATCAGCAGGTCAAATTGATAGCGCTCCTAATTAGGAGAAAGTGCCTGCAGTTTAACATTCCCATCCAATTGGTCCATGTTGTTAGATACGTCAAGGGGCAACTCGTCAAGCGCCCCCTGTGTATTGTAAGATATGTTGGCAAGCAATTCTGGAAACTCGGTTGCAACAGTAAGGTTTATCCAAAGATTGTTTCCCAACCTAGAACTTTAGCATGGGATTTAACCTAAATTTATTATATTAAAATATATTATTATTTACTTTTATTTTGGTTTTAACTAAATTGCTTTTCTTTTTCAAGTTGACTTTTTTTTCTAAAAGTCAGTTTAGTTATATTTGTCTTAGTAAATGAAAGCTATAATATACAGTAAAGTAGTTTTAGAAGCTATGGCAACAACCAAAAATACCTCATATTTAAACAAATTGATTTCAGATTTAAACAAAATTCAACTATTAGGTTAAAATATACACTCTGTTAACAGGGTTTATTGGTGTTAATGGACAAAATCAGTCAACATAGCAAAGAATTGCTCATGCACAAAGCAATACCATTCAAAATACAATCCAGAATACATTGATTCACAAACAAAATGGTGTGAGTTACTTTTGGTGTACATATGTTTACTATGTGAATCAGTGACAAAATACACCCAAGCAAGGTGAGTCAAAACTCAAACCAAAACACAATAACAACTCACTATGTAAAAGAAATCACTCAAATGTTGTGTGCAATGGATTGTAATCAAGAATGATACCAAGATATCTAAAATAAGACACAAGATCTGAAACTTAAATTTTAAAAATATTGTGCTGGGTGTTTGAATTTGGCAGTAAAATCTGGGAAAATGGATAGAATTTTTTGAGTATTCTAAAATGGGCGCTGTAAAACCAAAAACAACTAATTAAGAAACAAAAAATTTATATTTGGAATATTGAGTGGGGAAATATTAAGTAAATATATATATTCAGATAAAAGAAAAAATTGAAATTAGGGAGTAACTTAATTGAAGTTTATTTAAAATTTTATTAAATTCTCAAAATGGAAGGAACACAACAACAGAGTACCAATGCACCTGTTATGCACCGCAGTTGCGGTTGCCCCTGCGGGTCAAAGAACAGAGTTAGTGCAACACAAATGCCTACTCAGGAAGGAGAAGGGAGAGGAGAGTTTGATAGTGACACAGCACTGACACAGCTGTTTTGAGGAGCACAAGCTGCTATGTTGCAGAGCATCAACCCTTGGGTCCCCAAGCTGACCGGAAGCCCACCAAGGTTACCCTCACCAAGAAAGTTAGAAACAAGAAAGTAGAACTTACTTCATTTGTGTTTGACATTGTGTACTAGCACAAGATGGTCCCGTCAGCCATGCTGGAGAAGGTGAATCCTGTACTTGATACTAGCTACAAGCCCTACGTCAGTGATGGCAATCAGGAAGAGGACAAGGAGCCTGAGTTCTTCAGAACTGATGAGGGACAGTTAGTGCTAAATGTTGTGAATGCCACCATTCACCATTTTTTGATTTTGCCTTTGATGGGTTATTTTGAGGATAAACCCTCTCTTTTGCTTTTGCCCTTTGAAATGAGGCTGGCTCCAAATTTATAAATTCAATTGTTTGGTTTAATGATTCTGCACAACTCACTTGCTCCACTCATGCTTGTGGCAAGCAACCCTACTGTCCATGTACCGTTTTGTGGTAAAGCTACACAGTATATATTCCCTATCTTTATAACCAATAAAAATTAAGTTCTATTCACATTTTTGTCTTTGTGTCTCCACGTACTTTGGCGCCTCTCTAGCCATGTCTAGCAGATATTATTCAATCAGTGCCACAAGGTAATTACATAGCCTTCTCTGCCATTCTAACCAAGACTTAGTACAAATCCAATACTAAGGTTAGGATTTCCTGTTTTGACTCTGTGCCGAGCCTCAGATCACAACAAAAATGGTGCTCACTACAGGGGCTGTAAGCCCCTTGGTTATCCCTTTTGCAACCACATTTTCAGAACTCTTGCCTCCTCCCATACAAGAGCTGACTTTGCCTGAAATTACCAGTCCTCTTATTGAGGAAGACTTTGGGGACCCACCTATTGTCCCTACTGTGCTGAATCTTGGGAATGGTCCCCGCCTAGTGGCCTACCCTTTGGATACCCCTGACTTGGAACAAGTCATGGCAGTAGCCCTTGGGTTAGCCTGTGATAGAGCCATCCCTTGCCTCCAGCTTCAGTTCAGCTAAGCAGAATACTATGTGTTGAGCAACTTGGGTTATTGCTGGTATGTTAAAAGCTACAGATAGATGTTAGCCTTGCCAATGTACTCTACCTAATCCTATGAAAGAGCACTACAGACTACAATAGAATAGAACTTTGAAGATAATTACGTTTATTGAGACTGGAGTACAATCTAGCCAGCGGCTGCAATCTATCCAGGTGTAACTAAGAACTTTTTTGTGTTTTTCAGGCGTCTATATCAATATATACTACAACAACCCTTGTTCTTGTCCTTTCAGACAGTTTTCAGTGGCTACCTTTGCAATAGATCAATTTTTGTTGGCTGCACCTATCCTGATTGGTTGTCCTTGACATGTGTGTTGCTACTGGCCTTAGCAGGCGTACATGATACTTCAGCTACAACCTATGCTCTTCTTGAGCTAGCCTACTGTCATTTATTGATTGGCTGTATCTTACAAGCCTATTATTTTGCTGCAAAACTATGCTGTATTTAGTTGATGCTTATAAATGATCCTTAATCTGTTTTCCAACTTTGGAAGGTAGAATTCTGGTATTCAATTTGTAGGGCTTAATCAGTGGTCCTTTTCTGGCTGGCAAGCCTTCTACTTATTAATATGACAGTTTAAATTCGGGATTATACGCTGTATAATAGTAGACTCAATCCAGTATTGACTTGTGGATTATCCGCTGTGTAATGCTGACCCAAACCAATAAGGAACCCAATTATACGCCGTGTAATGCTGATCCAAACTCAGTATTTCTGTGACCTTTGCGCATCACTTGTTTGATATGCTCATAAACATCATCAGGCTGGGTAAGGCTGAGTTGATACAACGTCCAGCAGGATGGTATGGATGATATACAGTTGATGATTTAGTTATTACACGCCGTGTAATCAATGATAATCACTATATTGGCTAACACTTATACGGCGTATAATAGTTACATCAATTATAATAAAGCAAGCAATATACAGCTTATAATCACATCACATTGGGATGATCAGTGATAATAAAGTGTATAATCATTTTGTCTTCCTAATAAACTAACAATTATAAGGTATATAACTGCCATATACATTATGATATATTGGTGATTATACAGCGTATAATAGCTACGCTTAATAGAATATTAGCCTAGTGATAATACAGCGTGTAACTAATAATGATCTGCATACAATGATTAGCCTGATTATTTGTGGTCAATCAGCCTAATCTCACACTACTGTCAGGATTGAAAATTCTTCCTCCCTAGAAACCCAGGCCCGGGAGCAGGGATCAAATCCCAAACCTGGATTCCTTTGGGCCGCTGGGCCTGTGGACCGTGGGACTGCCTTCCTGCGTTTTTCTGGGATTGAGCCCCCACAAGCTGATACCAAGTGTATTGACACATGTGGTAAAAAGAGACAAACCAAAGAAATAATTGCACCAAATGGAGGATTAATCACTGTGCCTAATGGAGGTACTGATTTGGCAACTATTAGAATAAACTCAAAGTCTACACCAGCAACTAATCAAGAGCTAACCCAGGAAAGAGGCACGGGCCCATAACCCAGTCCCATGACCTTGACACTAAAGCAATATAACCAGGCAGCCAAATCAAGATTCCTGACCAATGGAAGAACTCCCAGGCTGAGTGCCATTTTTCCACCTTTTGACCCAAGCACCTGATTCCCCCAGCCCTAGCCTTCCCAATGCCCTAATGAACCCCCCATAGAAAGTGTTAAGTTTGGAGGGGGGTACTATATAGACCCAAGGACCCCACACTCCAAACTTATTGCCATTTTTGAATAAAGGTTATGTTAATTTGGCTCAAACAGTTATTGCCTTATTTTGTATTTTCTGTCTACTAATTCAGTTCAAGATCTCCTGCCCCACTTCCCTCTTTTTTCTGTCCTTCTGGTGTACCCTTTAGACCCGTCCACTTTACCAACTACCCTCTGAAGTCTGAATACAAGGAATAAACCCGGAAAAGATACTTGAACTCAATCCCCTGGTCCGTATACAATCCAGTATTAGATACAACCAACAAGGCCCGTGGATAATCTCAATACCCAAGTTGTTCAGAGGGAAAGTCAATAATCTCCCTGCTTACAACCTGCCCATGGAGCCGCCCGTGACACCAAAACCCATGCCTGCTTCTGCACCTGACCTCCCAGCCAACCATACTGGCAAGCTGTTTGGGATTGTGTACATCACCCTCACAGGGGTGATTGACACTATAATCCTGGCCGCCAGCCCATGGTCTTGGGTGGGGAAGTCTGCCTCATACCTTTTAAAGTTAACTCCCTTCTTGTGGTGGGCATTGCCTGCAAAAACCTGGCCCAAGTTATCCCTGAAAACAATGGGCCAACTGCCCAAGACTGGATCCCTGACAACTACAAATTGATTCTAGCTCCACAATTTCCACAGCATCTCCTCTCAGCAGCTGGCTCCGCCAAGCACTTATTGTCATTCTTTGTACAGCCCGCCTTAGCCCATCATCAAATGGTGTTAGTGCTCCACATTCAGAATATTTCATCTCTACAAGCCGCTGTTACTCATCACTGGGATCAGTTTGCGGCTTACCAACAGTGGATCCACTCCCTGTTTTCCTTGGTATCCAACAATCAGCGCAACTCTGTCACCTCCCAAACCCGCTTGGTTAATTCCATCAAACAAATGCACCAGTCCTTCCCAAAGCACATCAGAGAGTGTCTACATAAGTTTCATCAGTTGGAACAGCCCTGGCGCACTCAAGTAGATTCCACTCTGAACGTCTATCTCACCAATTTTGAACAACTTGTGCAGCAGCTCAACAAGTTCAGTGCTTATTCCTTTGACCAATTGCAGCAAGTAGCAGCCCTTGCTGCAAAAGGCCTCCGCAAACTTGGCAAATAAATTTGATTAAGAAAGGGCTGCTACTGCTGCCACCATTGCCAAACTCCAGACTCAAGTAAATGGATTGTCTACTCCCAAACCAGATGCCCCGCTTCTCCTCCATCTGATGATTTGGCAGATAGAG
Organism: Entomophthora muscae; assembly: GCA_014839935.2. Taxonomy (NCBI): domain Eukaryota; kingdom Fungi; phylum Entomophthoromycota; class Entomophthoromycetes; order Entomophthorales; family Entomophthoraceae; genus Entomophthora; species Entomophthora muscae. The sequence continues at coordinate 2,370 of QTSX02000850.1, read as the reverse complement.
AGCAGAAACTATGGGATGTCATTCAAGAGTTAAGAGCGTCTACTTGCAGCCAGGATTGCCCTACCAAAGCCCCTCAGCCAGATTCTCAAGTGCTTGCTCTGACAACCCAAGTTGCTGACTGTGAGATAAGGCTTATTGACCACAAATGATCAGGCTAATCATCACACACAGATCTTAACCAGTTACACACCATATTATCACTTGGTTATCATTTAATCAAGTGTAGTAATTATATGCCGTATAATCATTAGTTTATTATAATAGATATAGTAGTTACACGCCGTGCAACCGTAAGTTTATTATAATAGATGCAAAATTATATGCTGTATTATCACTGATCATCATTCCAATGTGTACTGATTATACACCTTATATTAATTGCTTTATTATAATTGATGTAACAATTATATGCCATATAAACGTTAGCCAACATAGTGATTGTCACTGATTCTACGCTGTATAACCTAAAGATCATCAATCACTCACCTCCCAATCCACCCTACTGGACGTTGTATCAGCCCATCTCCACACAGCCCGATGAGCATATATGCTCATATCAAACAAGTGATATGCAAAGGGTCAGGAAATACCAAGTTTGGGTCAGAGTTACATGGCGTATAATTGGGTTTCTTATCAGTTTGGGTCAGCTTTACACGGCAGATAATCTACAAGTTGATACTGGATTGAGTATGCTATTATAGTAGTATAATCCCCAATTTGACCCATCACATTAATAAGCAGAAGGCTTGCAAGCCAGAAAAGGATCACTAATTAAGCCCTACAAATGGAATACTGTAATTCCACCTTCCAATGTGAGAGGGCTGAACAGGGACAATTTCTAAGCATCAACTAAATACAGCAAAGTTTCACAGCGCAATAATAGGTGTGTAAGATACAGCCAACCAACAAGCAACAGTAGGCTAGCTCAAGAAGAGCGTAGGCTGTAGCTGAAGTGCCATGTACGCCTGTAAAGGCCAGTAGCAACACACGTGCCAAAGACAGCCAATCAGAATAGGCGCAGCCAGCAAAAATGGACCTATTGCAAAGGTATCCACTGAAAACTGTCTGAAAGGAAAAGAACAAGGGTTGTTGTAGTATATATTGATATAGACACCTGAAAGGACAAGGACAAGTTCATAGTTACACCTGGATAGATTGCAGCTGCTGGCTAGATTGTACTCCAGTTTCAATAAACGTAATTATCTTCAAAGTTCTATTCTATTGTAGTCTGTAGTGCTCTTTCATAGGATTAGGTAGAGTAAATTGGCAAAGCTAACATCTATCTGTAGCTTTGAACATACCAGCAATAATCCAAGTTTCTCAACACTGACTTACAACAAGAGGTTACTACCTCGCGTGAGATGATGGTGTCTGTTGTTAGTCCAACTGGGATTACTGATGAAGATGAATGTTGCCCTGGCTTGTCAGGGGCTCCCTGCATTTGATGTACTAGAGAGTTGATAGCTCTAGCTAATGAGGTAGACCATTTGAAACAAGATCACTCTGAGCTTGATAAAAATGTATAAGAAATGAGTGAGTTAATTGATTCAGTAAATGGCAGGTTTGCTCCTTGCCTTTTGATGGGTCTGTCTCTTACCTCTTAACTGGCTGAGCTGTCCTCAGTAGTAACTGTGCAGGGCCAACGCCTAAATGCTACTGAGCATCAGACCTCCCTAGCTAATAACAAAGGCACCTGCACTGCTAAAACTTGACTAACCTTGAGGTAGTGTTTGCCAGCTGTGGGCCAGACAGCCCCCCTCCAAATCCAAAGCAGAATTCTCCCTACACATAAATCTACACAACAGAAACAATGGTGGCCCAACTCCAGAAGCACATTCCAAGCCTATCTTTAAGCAAGTCTTTGACCACAAAACCTCAACTATTTTAGCCTTCCTAACTATCTATAAAACTGCTGTGAGAAGATCCTCAGATGAGGTTAAGAAGGAACACATTCTAACCTGTCTGCACCCAACCTGTCAAGAGGTAGTAGTACCAGAACTGCCCACCATTAAAATCTGGGAAGATATGAAGCAACTTCTGACCAATGAATTGGTGGCAACCTTAGTTTGGAAGTGAAAAGGAACACTTTTATGCACATTGCATTTAAACCAAAGGAGACCCTAGCTGAATTCACAGATAGATTCTACATGGAGGGATAGCAACTGATTACAAGCCGCCAGCTGACCACATGTGAAGTGTACATGGCTTGGGCTCAAGCTCTTAAGGTTAACCAGCTTCTGTGTCTTCACTTTAAGGCATATAAAGCCATGTCCCTTCTATGAAGAGCATAAAAACATTGTTGCAGTATATGCACCTTACCCATTCTGGGGAAGTTATTTGGGAGAATTCTACCGCCTCTAACTCTGGTTC